>JAGMVL010000886.1:0-303098 GCA_019202695.1 Populus x sibirica | reverse complement strand
CTGGTAGGAGGTTCAGCCCTGCTTGAGATAATCCTAGGTCGTTAAGGGTCTGCTAGAGGCAATATGTGGGGCTAAGGTTGACCATGTTTAGTTCAGCGAAACTTATCATCTAGTTTTTCATTATTTGTAAATTCCTTAAATTGTCTGCTGAGGAAGATGCTATAAACTTACGATTGGATCGCCTCCATTTGTAAATAATCATCATCAACTATTGATTCCCTTCAATTCTTATTTTCGTTTATAATGGTGTTTGTGGGGCTCATTGCTTAGAATCACTGCTCACTGTTCAATTATCTGATGAAACCCTGAGGTGCACGATTGGTATAAAATAATAAATCTCTAAATATATAGCGAAAAAGCTGGCTGCTCCACGGATGTAACTATGCTTTTTCCCTTTTAGAGAGTGGTATTGGGTTACTGGCTACAGCTGCAGCTGATTTTTCTTTCTTTCTATTCTTTTTAAAGGCAACCATATCCAAAAACACAACTAATCATAAATAAATATGATAGCTGTATTTGTAGCCAAATAAGAAAACATTGGTAAGCAAGACTGATTTGTAGCTAAATAAGAAAACCAAGAATTTGCTGCCATTTTTTCTTTATATTATGAACTACAAGAAAGGATTTTATCAATAAAAAAAAATGAAAGTTATTTTTTTGAACAAGTATTTTCTATTTTTCTTTTTTCCAAAAAATCAAAACATTAAAGAAAGTTTTTTTAAAATCCCTATCATAAAAAGTAAGGATATGTGTTTTATTCATCTGATTTTGTGCATTTATTTTATTAAAAATAAAAACAAGTCAAGCCAAATCCTTGTTCGCTATCTTAAAAAATGTTATATTTAATGAATATGTTAGTAAAATGTATACAGGTTAATTATTATTTTTTTATGAAAAAATTTCTATGAAACTATTTTTTAAAGTGAACGGGATTTCCCCATTCTATTTTTTGGGTTATAATAAGAATCTTTAACATTATCGATAATCAAGAAAAACTAAAAAATGAAGGGGTTTTTACTAATTTTGTTTGTTTTTTTTTTGGTTTTTTTAATTAATATTTTTTTTATTTCACCATTTAATATTAGATTTATTTTTTATTGGTTTATCTCATTTTCATAACATGAATCATGGGTTTGACAAAGTTAATCTGATCCACTTAAATTTTTTTTAATTTCATCATTTAATATTGGATTAATTGAAAATTAAACTTTATGATTTGTTTTATTTACTTTCTATTAGGTTATTCTAACATCATGACCCGAGAATAGTGTTTAACATGTTAATTTGAGTTGACTTTGTTATTTTTCTCGTATATTTTTTAAATTGAAGAGGGGTTTTTGATGCATCCCACAAATCGCCGAGAAAGCATATTTCATTTGAATAGTGCTTTGTTTGTTTTTTTTTTTTTTGATTTTTTTTTTTCAATATAAAAAAAGTTTATAATTTAATATTAGATTTGTTTTTTTATTAAGTTATCTAATTTTCATGACACGGATCACAAGTTTGACGGGTTAATTCGTAGATGGTCGGAGTTTTTTTTCTTAATTAACTTTTTACTTCCCACTTTCATCATTTAATATTTACTTGATTAAAATTAAGCTTCATGATTTATTTTGTTTGTTTTCTCGTTAGGTTATTCTAACATCATGACCTGAGAATAGTGATTAACGAGTTAACTTGAGTTGACTTTAGTCATTTTTTGTGTTTTTAAATAGAATTTTTTTTTCAATTTCATCATATGCAACATTGGATCAATTGATAACTAAGTTTGTAATTTATTTTAATTTGACTTCTTTGAAGATATATTGGTCTCATAATTAGGGTCACGAGTTTTAGTATTTAACCCTAGTTAAACTAAATTTGGCAAAGCTTAACTCAAAGTTAAATTGTGTTTTTTTAGATGTTATCCCGGTCTTATAAGTGGGTTAGGAGTTTATCGGATTAACTCATGTTGTTTTTTTAGGTTCTTTACTTAATTGATTTTTTTTAATCTCATCCTTCAACACCGGACCGATTGGGGATTGAACTTTGTAATTTATTTTGATTTGCTTCCTATAGGGTTTTCCGCTTTATAACATAATTAGCGTAAATTTGACAAGTTAACTTGGGTCGCTTTTTTTAGATCTTTTTTAATTGATTTTTTTAATTTTACTATTTAACATTGGATTAACGAAACTTATAAACTTTTTTATAATTTATTTTTAATGGGGTACATCATAGTTTCATAATCCGAGTCGTGGATTTGACATGTTGACCCAAGTCAATCTAATATGTTGATATTTTAATATCTAGAAAAGGATATCATCTCAAAATGTTTTTGGTTAAACTATATTTTTACGTATCATTTTGGATTGTTTTTAGACTCATAAAGTCTATCGAATCACATCAAATTAACTCTCACGGTTTTAAATTTTTTTTGCTAGAAAAATTAACAATATCTGAATAATTTTTTTATATTAAAAAAAAATTAACCCGATTCATAGGGTGAATGATCTGGTATTAATTTTTTTATGCTAACTACTAAATTAACAATTTTCTGAACGGTACCGTTTTCCATGTGCCTGGTCTTCTCTTATACCCCGCCCCCTGTAAAATGGTCAATGTGCATCCCCATATGTCTCTACCGTTGGATCACAACAAAAGACAATCAGCAATCACCACCACGCTTACTATTTTTGATAACCAATTGACCAAACCGATCACGTGAAGTAACGCGATCACCAACAAACAATTTCATTTCATTAACTGATAACCTCAATCTCCATAAATCCCCCCCCTCTCCCCCCCTACCAAACCCTAATTTATCTTTCACAAATCGAATCTCAATCAGGTAACAATCACTGCCTTAGATCTCGAATCGTTGCATTAAGTTTGCTCTTTCGTTATTTTCAATCCAAATTCACATCTCGTTTACTGTTTAATCACCGTGATTTTCGTTTGAATCTAAATCCTCGTAATCTGGTTCTAGTTTACTACTGCGTGGATCGATAATTTTTTAATGCTTTTGATTATCAAGTAGGTTTAGTGGGCTGCAAGCCTAAGTTTGATTCAAATGATTCAGTTTTCTCAAAATGGGAGTGGAAGCAGCTAAACATGTTTTTTAATGAGAGCTTTGGGCTTTGGTTCTATATTACATTTGAATTGTTTCCATGGTATTCATTTATGATGGTTGTTTTGGTAAGTGGAGTAATTGCTTATGACGCTCTTATGTTGTTTTTTTTTTTTTTTACCTGCAGTAGTTTGCAATAGTGACTATCCATGTTGGTTTCTTGAGCATTGCTGTTCAATAATTATCAAGACATTTGAGAACAAGAATGGATTCTGAATCTGCTGATACACCACCTCCATCTGTTAAAGCTCCTGATACACAACCTCCTCCTCCTCCTGCTGCTGCTGCTGCTGCTGATCCCGTGCCTGAGAATCCTGCAAGTGATGCGCCATCAAAACTCTCTGCAGCTGGCATAACGTCATGGGCCAAAAGTTTAAAAATCCCCCAGCCATTGACTTCCTCGCCAGATGACTCACCAACTGGCAACGCTGGAAAATCAACCTTTGCACGTTTTACTAGTGGATTTGGACTGCGCTTGTCTCCAAAAATCTCCTGCAGCAGATGATAGTCCTGAAGGAACTTCAGCAACTTCACAATCTGGCTTATTTGGAACAATCACTAAAGGGTTAGTTGATACATCTAAGAATGCAGTGAAGGCAGTGCAGGTCAAAGCTCGGCATGCTGTCTCTCAAAATAAGCGAAGATATCAGGTAGGATGATGGCTGCTGTAAAATTGTTGTAGTCTTGTGTAACGGGATCATATATTGCTTTCCTTTTGGTTTCATTCTTGTTCTTTCTGTGTTGGTTAAAATTGCTTCCATGATTTCTTGGTGGGGATTCTTTTTTTAAACAATTTATCCGAGAAGAGATATTATGTTCTGAAACTACATAAATTGTTCGTACCCTTTATTTTTCTGTTGACTATCTTTGTTGTTTACTTTGTTATTTGCGTAGCATATCTTTTATTGAGGAAGTGTCTGAGATAGAAGTTGCTCATACATGTTTAGAAATTGAGCCGCATTCCTAATTGACACCTAGCTTACTGGGATTTTATGAATATAGGATCACAAGGGTAAAGTCACTAGTAGGATAATTCATGCTTATTTGTAATAGTTTATCTTCATTTAGGATTTTATTTTATTTCCAACTTTACATCTGATGATAATTTTGGGTGTATATCTCTCTCCAGGAAGGAGGTTTTGATTTGGATATGACATATATCACAGAGAATATAATTGCCATGGGGTTTCCTGCTGGTGATATGAGTTCTGGTTTTTTTGGATATGTCGAGGTTAGCTAGTCAATTTGCACTGTAAAGTAGCCATATTGTCGTAATTAAATATTTCACTGTTAATGCATCAAGCTATCTGATGCAGGGATTCTATAGAAACCACATGGAAGAAGTGATCAAGTTTTTTGAAACCCATCACAAGGTAATAAAGCATTCAGTGATATGTATGTTATGTCTTTCTCTATTTTTTTTACTTTATACTGCTTTGTTCCGTGTCAACTATTGTAACATGCATTCATTTGATAATTGGCTTGTTCATTGTTGGGAGATTATATTTTATGTGACAACACACTTTACCATAAAACTGTTCTGTTACATTTTGTCAATATTTTCTGCTTGGAAGGGAGTGGCGCTTGTCCTGGTTGATGCAATGTGCTGCACTTTCTGCTTAATTTGGAATCTGACATTGAATTGTACAAATCATCTAAATTCATGCATGTGTGATTTGGATCAAGTGGCTCCATGCATGAAATTTGTGGTTAGCACTCTATGCATGCAACATGCCTTCTGAGTTTCAGCTACAGTTGCATTCATTGATATTTTCCCTCTTGATAAGAATGCTGAGTTCCACTTCATGTGATCTTAATTTGTTGTCCTCCTTTCCAAAGATGACTCTAGCTAATGGGTAGTTATAAGTTATATCTTTTACTCTATGTTGCTTATATAGTTGTTTTTTTGGGGCCATGCTCAGCTCAATTTAAATAAAAAAAGACACCTTTTGGTTCTGAACTTAGCTTCTCCATTCATGAAGCAGTTGAATTTTAATCTTTATTTCATTTCTAGTATCGAAATATTCTGTTTTACCTTTGATTCACTTTCTATGTGCAGGACAAGTATAAAGTGTACAATCTTTGTTGTGAAAGGCTGTATGATGCATCATTGTTTGAAGGAAAGGTGAATGCAACATTACCTATTTCGTTGTTTCATGTTTAATGTCAGTCTTGCTGAGGCTGTTCCTGGAAAGCCATATGGTTGATTCTTATATCTTCTATGTTGAACACTTGCATCAGGTGGCTAGTTTTCCATTTGATGACCACAATTGCCCCCCAATTCAGCTAATAACATCATTCTGTCAAAGTGCTTACTTGTGGTTGAAGGAGGATATTGAGAATGTCGTGGTTGTGCACTGTAAGGCTGGGATGGCACGGACAGGGCTGATGATTTCTAGCCTTCTTCTTTACTTAAAGGTCAGATATATGACAAGTTCCTTAATAAAGAGGAATTGGAAGGGACATAGAGTGACACACTTCTGTTTTCTGGCTGAGATTTTTTCATCTGTAGACTCATTTTCCATCTTTATACAGTTTTTCCCTACCGCGGAGGAGTCTATTGACTACTACAACCAGAAGAGGTGTTTTGATGCAAAAGGGCTTGTTCTGCCCAGTCAAATTGTGGGTTAATTATTGCATTTATTTATTAAAAAAATGCACATTGAGGATACTTCGTCTATATGTTGAGGTTCTGTATATCTTGTCTAAGAATTTTTCTTTCTTTTTTGAAGAGATATGTAAAATATTTTGAGCGTATCTTAACATACTTCAATGGAGAAAACCAGCCTGGGCGTAGGTATACTTCTGGCTCAATGTATTTTGCAAGCATCTATGTTTTTGTTGTTACTGACAACACCATTTAAGCAGGTGCATGCTCAGGGGATTTCGGCTTCACAGGTGCCCTTATTGGATCAGGCCGTCAATTACCATCTCTGATCATAATGGTGCGTTTTGTTATTTATGCTGTGCCTTTTTTGCCATTTAGCTTGGCAATCCATTTGACCGCAAGAAGGTCAATGTCTGCTCATTTTGTTCATGTTGTTCCCCCTTCATACTTTATTATAAAAAATTATCTGGGTCTGCTCTATTTGATGGTTTTATCTGTGTATATTTAGCTTATTGATTGATCTGACCTTATTCTCAGATTTGATTTCTTTTTTGTGAACTCTGTAACCTGTCTGTCTTTTGTAATGTTTAGTTTGTAGGACTACATTGCATAGGCTTGGGTACTAGCTCCTTTTGTTTCTCTATCTATTTCTTTCTTAATAATATTTTGATGAATTGAAAGACAGCTATAGACTCAATCCTTGCCCAATTCTAACATGTGTGTGTGTCTGCCACGCAAGCTTATGGGTGTATACACTTGTAGAAGAGGTATATCCATAGTACATTGAGATTGGGAATAAAATTTTTGAACAAAAATAAAGGCAGCCCAAATTTTAGTTAAAATAATACACTACCATGTTACCTTTAGTTTGGATTTCTATAATGCTTTCTCCCATTCACAGGTGTTCTCTTCTCCTCAAAAGCATCCCAGAACCAAGGATTTGTCGGTAGGTCTCCTTGGGTACATGGCAACAATAAGTAAAGTGTCAATACCACATTAAAATTTTTCTTTTGGATCTCTTTGTCCATCCCAATTTTTTTTATAATTTATTCTGAACTTTGCTTCATCCTTGTAAGCCTTTGAGTTTTCACAAATGCTTCTTTCCTTCTGCAGCCAGAAGATTACTGGTTTAGTGCTCCCAAGAAAGGGGTTATGGTCTTTGCTTTGCCAGGGGAGCCTGGTCTGACGGAGGTGGCTGGAGACTTCAAAGTTCATTTTCATGACCGCCAAGGGGATTTTTACTTGTACGTTCCCTGGTCTTCTCCCTTGTGAATGAATCTCTTTTTAGATTTTAAGAATAGAAAATGAAGTGCTTTCACTTATGCTCACTTTGGAATTTCAGTTGGTTGAACACACAGTTTATGGAGAACAGAAAAATCTTGAACACCAGCGATATTGATGGGTTTGATAAGGTAAAGGACCTTTAACATTTTGTTGTTAATTTTTTATCTGAAGAATGACTTGTCCTTGGAGCAGCAATAACTAACTAATTCTCGATAACTAGATTATTTTTTTATTTATTAACGAGAGTGAGAATGGCTGTAACTTTGTCGATATCAATGTTTTCAACCTTCTCTATCTACATAATAATATGGCTGGATTTTTGTGCAGAGGGAACTGCCTTCCCCAGGATTTCAGGTTGAGGTCGTGCTAGTAGATTATGATGGCACTGTTTTCAACCAGGTCAAATATTGAAACTGCTGTGAAGAAATCAGATGAAGGTTCAAGTACTGCTCCTGCATCAGTTGATGCAGGTACAACTACACCAAACCAAAATAAAGACTCAGCAAGTAATGATAAAGATGATGTGTTCTCGGCAGTGAGGCAGAGGAATCAGTATCTTCCAAACAAAAGCAGGCTCAAGCATCCTCTGCAGGGGGTGAAACAGCTGCCACACCTGCCCCTAGTTCTGGAACTGATAACAAAACAGAAAAAGTCGCCAGTTTAACCCAAGCAACTGAACAGTTTTCTCTGGGGAAACACGGGCTCTCAGCAGTCCGCATGCCCCTGCTCAGCCTAAAATTGAAGCCGTGGGTGGAACTGTCTCAAGCCTTGAGGCTAACAACTCCCAAAAGTGAATTCAAGGCAATGGCTGCTGATGCATCTGTTTTTACCTTTGGAGATGATGAAGACTACGAAAGTGAGTGAGCAAGGAGGAGCACTTGTGTCCCTCCTGCAGAGATCTGTACATAAATCAGTTTGCTGGTCATACGCGTACCTGTTGGTGATGTGTTCTGCCAAGGTCTTTATCTGGCTTGTTATTTTTGTTAGTCAAAAGGCAGGCTGGAGGCGACAATACTCAGTGCATTATTTTGTGGCATCAAATTAGTGGGAATTGTTTCATTACTTTTATTGAGAAAAAGTTGTACTGCTCTGTACATTAGTAAATTGATATTATTTGGAAAGGGTTATAAGCAAATTTGCTTCTGCTTCTTACTTTGAATTTCAAGAACATAAGCTGTTCTGTGCCAGGCTCTTCTGCCCACTGCCCTCGAAAACAATTTCATGGAAATCATGGGCTTGCCTACACGGCTCGCGACCTGGTTCTCGCTTCTGTTCGAGGTTGTGATTGTCAGCAACGAGACGCGAACACAACAGCCCTAGCCCATTCTTTTATCTGCGCGCGAAGAATAGCATTTAACCTGATTATTTGTAGACTTGGACCATTTCAACTACTTGGATCATCGCTGTAAGACACTATCTTGGTCAATGTCAATAAAAGACGCAGGGAAGGTGGGCCCTCGTTTCGTTCTTTCTTGAAAAATAATGAAGGTGGGCCCCGTAGTTGCCTTCCAGATTGTACATGTCCTGGGTCAACAGGCTGTATCTCTTAATTTAAAGAACAGATAATTAAAAAAACGTTGTGCTCACTTGTTTGTAGCTGGTGAAGTGATCTAAAATTATTCCAAGGAATAATCCAATTTTATGGCTAAGAATATGTCGCATTTGGGAAAAAAGAAGAAGTCATCTCCCTTTTTTAATTTCCAATTTCTACGTCTACTCGGACAAGAAGAATACTTTTAATTTTTTATAACAAGAGAAAAACTCAATGCTATATTTTTTTCCCCGAAAAAATTAAACAAAAAAACGTTGACATCAACCTAAAAGAAAGAAGAAGAGAAGGCTGAATTTGATTAGGCAGGAGATTCGTGGTGAATAAGAAAGAGCGTGTTCCTGACGAAGGCGCGTAAACCAGTTTCCAAACATTAAAAACGAAATTACCCAGAAAATCACTGCAGTTTTTCTTTCTTCAACTCTAAGGACCCATGAAAAAACAAGCAGACACGCCCTGACGCGCATGTATAAACGTGCTGCTTAAAACCAAGCAGCGATTGATTAATCAGCCTCGGACGTGGTTTTATTTCAAAGTCAACCGTTTTGTGGATAAATATTACAAGCCTCCTCCCTTTTCTTTTCTCTCATAGCTATCTTTGTAAAATGTCGGTTTCTGGTATTCAAGGCCATCTTCTTGAAGTCACCGGTATGCTTTTTTCTTCTTAATTTTGTTTTATTTCACGTGATTAAGCAAACGCTTTATTTCGTTCTTCTTTTTTTGTTTTGAAATTGATTGTTATTTGTGTTGTTTATGCAGTTGTTGGGTGTACTAAATTGAAGGACACTGAATGGATTTCGAGACAAGATCCTTACGTTTGTGTTGAATATGGTAGCAATAAGTTTCGCACAAGAACCTGCACTGGTACTTAATCTTCTACTATCCTGCACATAGATCTCAATCTGGCTTTAATTTGAAGTTTATTTTGAGCAGAACTGGTATTTATAATGATTGTTTTTTTTAGATGGAGGCAAAAATCCTACATTCAAGAGAAGTTTGTGTTTACACTAATTGAAGGGTTAAGAGAGATAGGTGTTGCTGTTTGGAACAGCAATACCCTAACTTTTGATGATTTTATCGGCAGCGGAAAGTAATTAGTCTTTAACCTCTTTTACTTAATTATGCTTTTCTCTGTTGATCCTTGTGGCTTTAATTTGACATTGCTTTTTTTTTGTTTATGTTACTGTGTATAGGATTCAATTGCACAAGGTTCTATCGCAGGGTTTTGACGATACAACTTGGCCACTTCAATCTAAAACTGGAAGGTAATTATAACTGCAATTTGCATGATTTAACTGCGAAAGAGGATCGGTCTAGCTTTATCTGTTAAGTTCCCTTTCATTGAATGCCAATATTCTGAAATAGTGATTTCTATTTGATTAGAATGGGGCGATTAGCTTCTTTTGAAAAACATGTGTTCTGATTTTGATGGTTTGTACATAGAATTAATGATGGATTGGTAAAGTTGGGCCTGAGCTCGAGACTTTTTGTCTCCTGTTTTGCGAGAGTACTAATGAGATACAAGCCATTTGGTATATTGCGTTGAATTCATATCAAAGAAGGAAAATGAAGATTTTAGACATTGAATTGGATGTCAGTTAGAGTGCATGTCTACAGATACATGCGATATTTTTTTGCATTGACAAACTGTTGTATGATTTGATTTTGTGGTGATGTTATACCATATTGGAAATCAATTGCAAATTAATTTTGGTGCTTTCCACTATATTTACTTTCAGTTTATCAACTTTTATGTGGTAGATTTCTTCCCACTGACCACTGAATGCTATTGCTTGCAATTTGGTGAGGTTTCTCCATCTGTATGCATTCAATTTGGTGAGGTTTCTGCATCTGTATGCATTCAACTTTGTGAGGCAAAGATGGGGAAGAAATGACCACTCAAGTTTGAAACACAGGACTAGGATATTGCCTTAATGCTTTGTGGAGGATATTGTCTTTCCATTTTGAGGCTGAAAGAATACAACTCTCTGCTTCTCTTTAGAGTGACCATATTATTTTTGGGGCAGATATGAAGTGGCGCATATGCATATTTCATCCTTATACTATGTTTGTTTAGGAGGGGTTGAGGGGTAGAGGAGGAAAAGATGGGGCTAAAACCCTCCCATCTTTGTTTGGTTTTCACTACTAAATGGAAGGAAAGGTGGGGTTTGGAGGTTCAAACCCTTCAAATAAATTAAAAATCTTAACACCCCAAATTAGGGTGTTTAGTGGGGTTAAGATTATTAAATGACACAAATATCCCTTACTAAGAATAAGTGTTTAATGGGGTTAAGATTATTCAAAATGACACATAATCTTTACTAAGATTAAAAAACTAACTTCTTTTTACCCATTAAGGCTATTTTTGTAATAGTCACTCTTACTTTTTTTTTTTAATCTCCATTCCATTCCTTTCCATTCCATTCCATTCCATTCCCTTGCATAACCAAAAAAGAAGTGTTTAGGGCCCACTTGGTAGTGTGGCGTGGTGCGGTTGAAACTGTGTTTTCCACCAATCATAATTTTAGAAGTGTTTGGTTAATCAACACACACCACACCACGGTTTTCCATGGGTCCTACTAAAAATTCTCTTGAAACCATGGTTAAGAAAAGCTACAATTTGTAGCTTTTCTTAAACCTATATTTTCAAACCGCAACCCCAAAAACTACCATAATGCCAAACACACACCAACCCCACCCTTCCATCCAAACATGGTGTTAATAAATTTTCACAACCCCTCCATTCCTCTACCAAATTAGTTAGGCTAATTTCATATCCCACAAAAAGTTGCATTGATACTCCTGGATTAGATATCAATAAACCAAATATGCTGCTTCATTGATAACAGACGCACACACTGCCATGTTTTTGCTCCAAATCATGATGTGGGAGTTCACTGGTTACATATGTTTTTCGCCTGTTTGGTAGTAGTCTCATAGCACATCTTTTCTAAGGTGTGCATTTGTTTTTTTCCGTGATCACAGGTATGCTGGAGAAGTAAGATTGATAATACACTATGCAAATGCCAATGTAAGCTATCTCTATGGTGCTGTTACAACTTACAATTACATATACTGAAAGAGCTCTTATCTTTTATGAAGATATTTTGATTGGTGGAAGCTGAATGACTGTGTATTATTTCTTGCAGAAAGCAGCAGCAGGCTATGCTCCTTCAGCATCACAATATGGAGCCCCTGTTCCTCAAGTCTCATATTACTCTGCACCACCACCAGCGCATGGAGCTCCTTATGGACAACCATCGACAGCATACACAGGCTCATCTCCTTATCCATCATACCCTCCTAGTTCAGCTTATCCACCATCAGCGTATCCCCCACCACCAGCTGCAACTTATCCTCCTGCACCGTATCCGGCTCCTTCAGCATATCCTCCACAACCATATCCACCTCCACCTCAAGCTTCTCCCTACTATCCTCCAGGTAACTGAACGGTTCATTTTTGTACTTAGAGACTGATATTCTTTCTGGTAATAATGTTAAAATAATCATTTTGACTCCTCTTTTTCCCTCCAGGCCCGTTTCCTGGAATCTATCCTCCACCACCGTACTAAAGTGATGCTTCAGGATGTCTAGTGTGAAGAAGCAACAAGTAGAATGAACTGCTTTGTAAAGAACACTAGGTTTTAGTGATGCTAGTTTTTCCTCCACCTTGAGGAGTTCTTTATATTTCTTGACCAAGTATTTTCCATGGATATATCTCACTTTGCAAGATAATTTTATTACTCGTTGTATGCTTTCTTGGGCTGTTAATGACCAGTGTCGCAGCGTGTTTCAGTAATGTAAAGAGTTCAGTGTGCTTTCATTCAGAGACTGTTTTAGATCTTCCCGCTGCTATGCTCGTGCTCCAACTTTAGTTTTCATCATCTGTATGTTATTCCTCCCACACGCACACAGATGAACACTCGTGCACACAAACACAAACACAGAGATACATACCCGCTCCAGGGATCTTGCTCTTGACAAACAACAGGCTAGAGCCAACCCATCAATGCGAAGGTAAGACCTGGGTAATGTTTGATTAGCGGTTCAGATCGTCTCATGTAAAAAGGATATTTAGTCATGTGAAAGACAAGAGGATGCCAGTTATCGCCCTTGTGGGCTGAGCTTTATTTGAAAGCCTTGGATTAGTGCCCTTTCAAATTAAGATCTCAGCTGATGCATTTCGGATTGCAGTAACCCTAACGTCACCAAGCTTTGGGCACCCCAAGTATCTCTTTTGATACTTGGAATGCGATTAATTACCCATCACCAAAAGCTTACAGCAAGGACTTCATTTTTAAAAAAAAAAGAGAGGAGGAAAACCCAAAATCTTGACAGACGGGCTTGCAATTTGTTGCAGGATAAGCATTGACAGGGTCAGACTTCTGAGCCAGTGTCTAAGAATATTACTGGTTTTAACTTTAATCAAAATATTAGGTGAGTGGTTGCTTTCACTCTTGAAGTACAGTATGAGGAGGTGCTTTCTCTGTTGATTTAAAGTATAAATCTTTATCGTTAGAGCTCATCATTTTTACCTTTGCATTGATGGGATAGGTTAACTAGAAGCACTTGGTTCAAGAGATGCATGCGTTCATTGGCCTGTCTTTCGGTTAGAATCTCTAGTATTAATCCCACGTCCTCTTCCAGCATTTGATCATAATCATCACCCATTAACTTAATCGATCGAGATCTTCCAACATCATTAATTATGAGCACTTGTAAATCATTGGCTTGGCGCTGGGCCTGGAATATACAATGTCACAGTCCAGATGTATCTGATATCATTGGATTTTAAAAAAAAATTAGTTTTTTTTAATGTTTTTGAATCTGTTTTAATATTAAAAATAATTTCTAAAAAATAGAAAATATTATCTTAATATATTTTTAAATAAAATATATTTTAAAAATTAACCATTATAATGTTTCTGAACACATACACGCGCGTAGTGGCTGCCATGTGACTAGTTATTCGAGGATGAGTCAAAGGTGCCAGGTTCAACTGGGCACTTTATTAAGCAGTTGTGTGATGGACGCGTACACAGTTTTCTGGGGTCACAGGCAAAGCGAGACATCATTGGTGAGCTTGAAAGGTTTTAGTTATAGTGGATGACAAATTTACCTCTTTCTGACTAGTGAGCGCTTTGTGGTTTGATTTTTGAATCTTTAAAGCAGCCATTGTGAACGAAACACAATAAAAATAGAAACCAGCCACAGTCACCAAAAAGCTGGAGGTGCTTGGAAAGCATGGTGCTATGTCAACAACAGATCAAATTAACGTTTTCATTTTTATTCACTAAAAGCTGATTTAATCGCAATGGTGGATTGTTATTAGACCTAATCTTTCATAAATGCCCTGGCTATATTATGATGTCGACAGCCATGGAACCAAGTACTGATTCGGACTTGGCTCGGTGGTTAAAGTTGGCATTCACCTTGTTTATGTCCCCATTAATTGAAATGTACTTGTGAAATTATAGTCTACAAGGAGAGAATGCTATAATTTACTAAAATTTGCCACGATATTACCATTTTTTCCTCTCAAAAAACAACGATAACACCGGAACTCCCAGAAGCCCTGCCATGGTGGATTGATTCTCAATACTCGAGATATCATTTGGTGAGTGGGAAAGTGTTGCTTAGAACCAAATATTGGAGAGCTAAACTCGGTGCTAAAGATTGTCAATTTTGACTATCAACAAGGATGATATTACAGCTAATTCATGATGCTTATGATGAAAAGGTGGAGTGCGATTTGCTGACGAATAACAGTGCATCGACTCTTGCCAAGACGGGCGAGATTACGACCATGAAATTTCCTTCCTCGACTCCTTGATTTCAAGATTAATGCCACTAGTAAAAGAGAATCTACATGGAAGTGGGACTCGAGCCATATTTTTTTGCATCATTGCTAGTGGATGCTTGAAATAGATCCAAGATGCAAGCTACCAAAATTATTCTGGGGAAGAGTACTAAATGTTATCATGTGTGGTGCTGTCTCGGAAGTTAACTTCTGTCTACATACGAGAAGAAGAACTCTTGGAAGTTCCTCGGTGTTAACTTCTGTAAGGTCAATAATCCCTTTTGTCCACTACGTTGTTTAATGATTTTACATGTGTTAGGTACATTTAAAAAAGAAGAAGATGAATTTACTTCCCAAGAAATGTAAATCGAGATGCGGAAATTGTTCAAACACATGATCATGCTCTTCGATTCTTAAGAATATAGTGTGGAAAAATGCCCGCTGGTTCGAACTGTTGATAGTCTCTCAACAGTCACCCACTGCGTGGAAAAATGGGAATGAGACCAATTATGTTGACCGTGACAATGGTGGCATGATTCATCTGTTTGGTTGAGATTAAAATTATAATTTCTTATTAATCGAGGAGATTTAGTGGAGTTAGCTGAAGCATATGCATCGTGAGGGAAACTTTGAATGTATGATGGGTGCCGCGATGTAATTGCTTTACGGAAATATATTTACATCACAAAAATATTAATTTATATTTTCTTTGAGTATTTTTATATCCTTTTAACAAAAAAGTCTAAAATCATTCAAAAAAAATTAAATTAATGATTTTTCTACATGTATGCGCTTTACAAAAAAAAAATAGAACATTAATATATTTTAATTTTTATATAGTTATTCCGATCTCATAACCCGAGTTACAAGTCTTACGGGTTAGCCGTGTTGACTCGAATAATTTCTTTATCTTTTTTTAAATTATTTTTTTTGTCAACTTCATCTTTTAATATGGAGTTGATCGAGAATTAAGTTTCATAATTATTTTTTGATTTGTTTTTTATGGAGCTATTACGATGTCATGATCTAGGAAACGAGTTTTTGCGAGTTAACTAGGTTGATTTTGGTTTTTTTTGTCCTTCTTTAAATTAAATGTTTTTTTTTCAATTTCATCATTCAACATTAGATTGGTTAGGAATTAGACTTTATAATTTCTTTTTAATTTGCTTTATATGGAGTTATCTGGGTCTCCTGATTTGAGTTTGGTAGGTTAATTTAGGTTGACTCTGGTTATTATTTTGTCCTTTTTTTTTCAATTCAATCATTCAACATTGAGTTTGTTGGGAATTGAACTTCATAATATTTTTTTATTTGCTTTTCATGGGTTTATCACGGTCTTATGACATGGGTCGCGGGTTAGGCCAGTTGACTCGGGTTTTCTTTATCCTTTTTTTAGTTGATTTACTTTTCAATTTCATCCTTCAATATTAGGTTGATTGGAAATCATGCTTTATAATTTGGTTTGGTTTGCATTATATGAAGTTATTATGGTCCCATGACTCGGGTTATGAGTTTGGTCGATTGACTTGATCCAAGTTTGACAGGTTAACCTGAGTTGTTTCAACTCAATTTTTAATTGAATTTTGTTTTTAATTTCATTCATTAACATTAGGTTAATTAAAAATTGAGTTTCATAATTTTTTTGACTTGCTTTCTATCTCATGACTTTGGTAGCGGCTTTAACAAGTTAGCCCAGATTAATTTGGAATGTTGTCATTTTAATATTTTAGAAAAGATATTGTCTTGAATTTTTTTAGTCAAATCATATTTTTTATGATTGTTTAAGTTATTTTTAAACTTAACAAGTCGAGTAATTCATCTCACAATCACAAGTATAATTTAATTTTTTTAATGAAATCATTTTTTTTTATTGCTTGAAATAAAAGTTAAGGTAACAGTAAGTCTAGTATCAGCAATTACATGATTACATTAAACAGGGGGGAGATTTTGATTCCATTGACACCCACAAAATCTTTCATAGTACATTTGCAATATTACCTGTCTTTACTGTGTCAGCAGAGAAAAAAAAAAGAGCTGATCTTACATAATTGATGCCAAAAAGAAGTCAAAACAAATAAAAAGCTGAAGTGAAAAATAGGAAGAGGCCAAGAGAGGGTGAACTTTTGAGTGCATGCCAAATTGCCAATTACCCAAGAAAGAGGAGGGTACACCTTATCATGGTGGTTCTAAGGCTGTCACTGGCCGCACCGCAGACGACCAGACACCATCAAATTTAATGACTTTTCTTTTTCTGTTTTTTCTCAGTCCAGATTTTTATTTTTTTACTTTTAAATTCGGTGACCAAGATGTGAGTGAGAGTCAGCTTCTTTCTTTTATTTTTTTTTGCGTGTTGTTCACCACACGCAGTTAAAGACAGTGAATCTAACGGACAGGTAAGGTAGTTGACTTCATGTCCTGGGTTGGTGTCGAGTGGAAAAGGAATGTGTGAATCCGCGTGGATGGAAAGTGCTCTGGCTTGTTCGTTCTCTTGCATGGCTTGTCTTCTGGGACTTCTCTTCCTCAGCCCACCTAGCAAAACAGAGGATTTCGAGTCCAAAATCTTATCGTGATTTGTTTCCCTTTTCCTTTCCCTTTGTTTTTTCTTTCTTCTTAAATCCCCCCCTCTAAAATCGATGGTGATAGGGCTGAGTATTAGCTTGCTTTACTGTGAATATCAATCTATAAAAACAATATCCATAATTATTGTTAAACAAATCATAAATTGAGAATATGTAAATTAATACAATCTAGAAATATAAAAAAATAATTTTCCAAGCACCCTGTATCACTCACATAGCGGGTCGAAAACTCTAATACCAAGACCAAAATCCCTGCGTGTCCCTCTATCTTTCTCAATTCTAGAGCAGCAAAGAGCACGGTGGCTTTAACTAGGTTGGTCTAAGAGGTTCCGGCTTGATTTGTGTGCCGTTTCGCACATTTTCTGCTCGCCAAACAGAACACACCGAAAGCACAAAAAAGGAAAAAAATAAAAAAGACTTTCAAACCAAACCCAAACACCTACCTTTATGTTATACTATTATATATTGCCACATTAAGAAAAAAGAAAAACAGAGAACAAAAAGAGACAAGCGTGAAACCCACCCTGTTAAAAATCAACCCCTCCCTTTCGTTTTCTTTCTCTCCTCTCTTCCATCCTCTCTTCACTCCCTGGCTGCCACTCTCTCTATCTTGCACCACCACAGAGAAAAAAAGACCCTCGAGAAAAAGAAGAGAGAGGGAGAGAGGGACAATGGGTTCTTATTTGTGTATTGAATAGTGTACCAAAACCTCTTCTTCTTGGAGGAAGATGGCGATACCAAAACAACAAGAACTAGAACAAAATGAACTAAACTCACAACAAGAACAAAACGCTTCATTCCTGCTAGATGCACTCTACTGTGAAGAGGGGAGATGGGAAGATGAATCAGAAGAAGAGGTTTTGCAAGAGAGTACTTTTGTGAATGATCTTTTTCCACTTTCATTGCTTGAACAAGATTTGTTCTGGGAAGATGAGGAACTTCTCTCACTCTTCTCTAAAGAACAAGAACAGCAAGCTTCTGTTACTGTCAACAATGTAGCAGACGATCCTTTTCTTTCCAGGGCTCGTCAAGAAGCCGTGGAGTGGATGCTTAAGGTCATCGCTCATTATGGATTTTCAGCTCTCACATCAATCTTGGCTTTCAATTATCTTGATAGGTTTCTTTCTGGCCCTTGTTATCAAAGAGATAGTAGGCCTTGGATGATCCAGCTTGTGGCTGTCACTTGTCTTTCTTTGGCTGCCAAAGTTGAAGAGACTCATGTTCCTTTTCTCTTAGACCTGCAAGTACGTTCGTTGTTGTTGTTGTTGTTATCACTTCTTGATTCTAAGATTGTTACTCAAGGGTTTTCTTTCTGTTCTGTTTTAGGTGGAGGACACAAAATATGTGTTTGAGGCCAAAACCATTCAAAGAATGGAGCTCTTAGTACTTTCAACACTGAAATGGAAGATGCACCCAGTGACTCCACTGTCATTTCTTGATCATATCATCAGGAGGCTTGGGTTGAAGACCCATGTTCATTGGGAGTTTCTGAGGAGATGTGAGCATCTCCTTCTCTCTGTTGTCTCTGGTAAGTAAAGCATAGCTGTCTTCGAAATCTCATCTTGACTTTAATTTAGAATCTTCGATAAGAACAAAGTGTAAAGAAAGATTCCTTCTTTAGTTTTACTTTTGGTTCCTCATCGTATGATTTACGTTTAGTGTCTTATGCTTCTTTAATTTTCGTTGTTGTAGATTCAAGATCTGTCAGTTATCTTCCTTCTGTATTAGCCACTGCTACAATGATGCATGTTATAGACCAAGTTGAGACCTTCAATCCCATTGACTACCAGAACCAGCTTCTTGATGTTCTCAAAATAACCAAGGTTCGTATATCTTGGCATTATTCATTATTTTTGTCTTGTGTTTAAGGCCTTAATACAGCCACATTTTGTACTCCTATTATTGCGCATGACATTAACGTCTCAACAACTGCATTTGTTTGTTAACAGGAAAAAGTAAATGGATGTTACGGTCTGATTCTGGAGCTATCAAGGAACCGAACCATTGCCAATAACAAGTCTCAAAAGAGAAAGTTTGAGCCCATGCCTAGCAGCCCTAGTGCCGTAATTGGTGCTGTTTTTAGCTCTGACAGCTCAAACGATTCTTGGGCTGTGCAAGGGTCATCAGTCTCTTCGTCACCAGAACCTCTCTTTAAGAAGAGCAGAACCCAGGACAAATGGGTCTTTGCGGACATCGTTAGCAGCCCACCTTCATCTCTCTCTCTCTCTCTACCCATCTCTTTCTCTAAAAATCTGCCATAGTAATATTCTTACTATGTTAATTAGCTCTCTCTTTAAATTGCCTCCCATCTTGACAATTCCAAAGTTCCCCACCATAGATATGCATCATAAGAGGGTGGCCATTTAAAGAAGAGGGGCAAGAGAGTCATCTCCCTTATTAATGTCTCTTGCGCATGCTCTTCTTCCTTTTCATGTACAAGTCTCTTTGAGAGCATACTTTATATGGACATGTTGATATTATATTCATAAAATAAACTCAAAATCATTTTTGTTCGTTCGTGTTTATATTCACTTGTTTGCTTCTATTGCTGAGATATGAATTAAATTTTGCTTCAAATTGAGATGGAACTAAGGAATTAGACTATTCTTCTTCTGTATAATCCAAGATCTTGTTACGAAAAAACTTCAACTCTAAGGGCAGAATGACACGTAGGTGTGTTCTGTGGGTCAGATACAAATTAACTTAGTTGCATTAATACTAGTACTGGATGTGTAAACTACCATTACTAGATGATTAAGGATAAATAATTGTTAGATAGAGATCATGGTTTTGTCTGTTTGCATGTGAAGAGAGGAGCAGCTTGTCGGCCAGTGGGTTAATGGGGCTTGGTTTTCGGGAGAGACTTCGATTGGGAGGTTTTTGACCACGCAAGAAGAGCCAACCTTCCTTTTGTAGTCGAGTGTGACCGAAATTCCCTCTCTCTCTCTCTCTCTCTCTCTCAACTCAATAACCTAATCCCCAACTAAACAAACACTATCCATTGCTCTTAGATTTTCTGTATCTTTTTTGTTCAAAGTGCTGTTCGTATGGTGGTGTCCTGTTACCAGGGGCCATAGACTAACAGAGACTTCTTTCTTTCCCTGTTCACCCAAAGAGGAGCCTGAGTAAAACCACGAAGCTTGCGTGGATATGTAAGGTCGGGTTTATGCCAAATATTCGACGATCACCATTTGCATCAGCAAGGATATCTCTTTGCAGAACCACCAAACTCTGTTATATATAATTGTACAGGTGAGAAAAATATTGTTTTATAGCTATTTATATCGCTAGTGAATTTCATAAGATGAAAAACATAAAAATAAAAATTTATTCTTATAAATTAACACTACAATTTCGCAATTATAACACAATTTTAAACACTACAACATTTTTAATTAGTGATGATAAGGGTTTCAAACATGCTGCCTCGTAGGATTTTTTTTATTTTTATTTTCCTTGTAATTGCCAGAGGCACGTAACCTTATTAGTAGGTGGATGCGTGGTGTTAGAAGCTCGAGATTTTGAAGGGAAAATCTAAGCATACTATACTAGCTTTTCATGCTGCGTGGGCAAATGGGCAAGACTGCAAATATATGTAGGCCAATGCGTGTCACTATCGTTAGAAAAAGTCTCCAGTATAATATTTATAGGCAGTCTTATCATATCTAGCTAGATGTTCCCTCCATTGCCAAATCTTGTTGGCTTGATAGTTGAATGACTTTCCCATTCAAGAGATAATTAACAAAATAAACTTGTTTAAAGAGTAACTAATGTCTGGATTATTAACCAGATATAGTAAATATTACTAGCACGCTGTAAAAGCATTATTGTCTTTCTTTCTTCTTTTTTTGAAAAAAAGAAGAAGAAGGTATGTTCTCTCATTATCTTATGCTCAATAATCTCGAATTCCTGATTGGTCAATTAGGTACTAACGCGTACTATAACGCTAGCATCGATAAAACGACAATCAAAAGAATGCTCATTAGTGCTTTTCCCTCCCCCTTTAAACAATAGAGTTACTTAGCATATATAGCTTTGGTATAGACTAATCTTTTCTTGATCCTCTCCTTTATGGGTTGTTATCAATGGGATTAGACTGAGTTCTAGGTTAAAGTAGTGTATCACAAAAGTTGGGAATACCCACTACGCTATAAAGTTAACGTATACTTCTTGGTCGTCCTTCCTAAATTGCACGATGCCCTATTTTAGTGGACTCTAAATACAGGACATGCTCACCCCTTTTGGTACCTCTTTTGCTTTTTTTCTTTAATTCCCCCCTTCCTTTTTTCACGTGTTGCACGCTAGCGTTATTTATGTTAATCTATGCAGTGCATGCCAGCCACCCGCGTCGAAAAATGTTAATCCACAAAATATGATGCAAGACTATCGTCATGAATAATTATACAGTAGGTTACTGTGTATTGTGGTAACATCCTTAAATTAGATTTTTAAGAAGTGTTTTCTTGATTTTTTTTTATCTGTTTGGATCATCAGGGTATCATTGGGTAAAGCTTCCCACACCAATATTTACAATTAAGTATGTACATCTCTTTGAAAAACAAAATGCATAATTTTATCTTGGTTAAAATCGCTGCTTTATAGCGAGTCATAATCTATTTTTAGGTTATTTCTTAAAATTTGTTTTTTTTAATAAAAAATAATAGCAAGAGAACTGATATTGTGACAAAAGCTGGCCGAAGAAGATCCCAGGTATATACAGAAAAATCAGGTTGAATTTTTGGACAAATTTGGAGCATAATTATATGTAGATTTAAGGTCAAATTAAATGATTATTAGACGAATCTGCATAAAAATTAAGTCCAGTGACATAATTAGATTTTTAATATGCCAATTTGATTTAATCATAAGCCAAATTAAAATTTTAATTATGTTTAAGAATTGATTTGGGTTAAATTAAGGGATTTAATTAAATATAAGAACTTAATTATACTTTAAACGGGTCATATTAATTTTATTTGGGACTTAATTGATGAAAACTTAAGTTTGAGAGCTCCATTTGAGCTTAATTAAGAAGATTAAATTTTTAGAGGACCAAACTTAATTTTTATAAAGTCAATTGGTTCAAATTAGGGCTAAAATTACAAGAAAATTAGAAGTTTAGGGTCAATTAGGGGCTAAATTGAAGAAATTTACAGCCTAAGACCTTTTTGAAAAAGGCACCGAACTCTAGTGACTAAATTGATCGAAATCAAGGGTGAAATTGAATATATTTGAAAGTTTAATGGTCAATTGAGAGTCAATTTATATAAATTCAAAACCAGGGATCAAAATGAAAAATACATTAAAATTGAACTTGGGTCAAATCCCTAAATTAAAAACCTAAAATCCAAAATGAGACCATTTCATTTAACTGAAACGGTGCGTTTTGTCCAAAACGATGCTGTTCTTGACCCAAACAGTAAAAAAAAGAGGAACTAGATGACATGTCGTCTGGTTATTACTTATCATCTTTTGTTTTTTTTTGCGGGAAAAGTTGTCCGGGTGACTACTTTTCAAGGGCATTTAATGCTTCATCCCTTCACCAAACTTGACAAAACATACACCACTATGATGACCTGACATTTAACTATACCCCGGTATGGTTCGTTCCAGCTGATTGACACTACAACGGCCGTGACACTGGCCCAAAAAGGGCAACTCAAGTAGTCTTTAACTGCCAAAATTTGACAGTTCATGATGACCAATTTGAGCCAATGGTTCAAAAGCCAAGATTTGTCCCCAATAAAGATAAAATGTTCATCTAAATAGGGGTGGGTTCCATGCATTGGGGGGGGCAAAGTTGACAAAAAAATCAACCTTTTTTCTGGTTTCTATTTTTCTTCTCCCCGACAGTTTTATTCCACTTCTTTTACCATGCCTCCACCACCATTGTCGCCACCAGCCCACACGCCGGACTTTCCAAAGACCGCCCGGCTAACCACCTCCCACATCGGGTAGCCTTCTTCTCCTCCTCCCTATTTTGCTAGAAAACCATGGCCATTTGCATGCGGAACCGTCGTTGGGTTGGGCCATTGACCATGCGGGCCTAGGCTGGACCCGTTTCAGCCTAGCCTAGATGGTTGAGCAGGGGTCCAACCCAAACTAGAGTGAGAGAGAGAGGTCTGTTGGGTCGCAGTCGGCCTAACCCAACTAAGTCAGGCTGGACCTGTTCCAACCCAGTCCAGATAGTTGGGCCGGGTACTGCCCAATTCATATTTAATAAATATTTAATGTAATAATATTAAAAATATTTGTGAAATTCTCATATGTTTTTTCAAATATTTTTTAAAATATCAGGTTGTAGACTTACATTGTAATATATAGTCCCGATATTAAAAATACCCGATTTTCTCCAAAACTTTTCTTTAAAAAAATTCAAAAATTTTAAATTAATTTCCTCTTTCAAAAAATACAAAAAATATGTTTTGTCTTTCTGCAAACCCTAAAATTTTTTCATGCATATTTTCTAAAAAAGAGATACAATTGGTTTTATCATATTTAAAAAATATAAAATGAATTTCATAACCAGTTTATGATTATCTGTTAGGCTTTAGTCAAAATATCAAAAATCCTTCTATAATTACTTTGTTTAATTAATATCTGGAGTGTTAGAATTTAGTTATAGATTTTAATACTTGGGATTCAAGATTACACTGTAAAGTATATCTTCAGGTATTGAAGATATAAAATGCAAAATAAATACGATGCTAAAATTTAAACCTTATAATTGTTAGGATTTAACCTGATAAGATTGAGACTTTCTCATGGAAGGAGATTTGTCTTAGACTTTAGAAAAAGACCAATGAATAGAAACTTGACCTAGAAAAATAATTAAACAACAATGCAGCTTACCTTAAGTAGAGTGCACTGGGGGTGATGTGTCTTCCCCTTGCCCAACCAGTCTCTTATCCTGACTCTTGCAAACCATATGTTTCCCAATAGTCATAATACTAAGTGGTGACTCCTGAACTTCATAATCATAACTTTATAATTATATATACCTAAAGCCCTCTTTTCACCATCACTCAGGAGCCATCACTGAGGAGGTAAACCCTCTGTTCGACACCACACGCGCTACAACAATAGTCTTAAAGATTAAACTAAGCGTGCAATACAGGAACCAATCAAGTCATAATACAAAATTAAATACAAATCCATAGAAAGTAAGGTTAAGACCTAAATGTCCTTATCGGTGAGATTCATTGACAAACAAAAATTAACTAACCAATCGCCAGTTGAATTTGCTTCCGGATAAACATGTTGAATCTTCACACCTGGGTCTCTATCTATGTCAATTAAAGCATAGTTGACATCTACCTTAATTTGGTTTCTCGAGATGAAGTCTCTGAAAAGAATTGAATCTAACTCAATAATCATTTTTATAATTCCTAAGTTCTAGGCCAACTCTAAACTACACATCACCATCCATAATTTAGCCTTGACCAAAGATTAGTAACCAATGTTGATAGCAAAACCTCCAATTCAGGATCCCAAGCTATCACGAATAAATCCTCTTGAACCAGCAACACCTGGATTTCCTTTGCTATATCCATCCACATTAAGTGTTACACATTAGTCAGGTGAGTATTTCCAACTAACATAACATATTTGCTTTTGATTTGCTAAAATATTATTGCCCACCGACATTAACAACTTAATGTCAACAACTAGAGAATTTACTAGTAGATTGGCGGTCAATATTTTTTTAAAAATGTAAAAAATATTAAGAGTATAGAGAATGTTTTAAGTCTCTTGAGTCTAGTAACCATGTCGACCTAAAACTCTTGGGTTTGACGGTAAGTCAATGCCTGGGCCTGGCAACCATGCTAGACTCATGCTGCGTGGGTCTGGTGGCCAAGCCAAATCAAAGACTTGGGTCTGGCGGCCAGCTAGACCCAAGCTTGTTGGGTCTGGCACCAAACATGGCTGCTAGCTCATACCTAGGTTTGATACCAAACATGGTTGTCAGACTCAAGCAAATAACAAAAGACAAAGGACAATTGTGCACTTTAATTGTCGGGAGAGAGAAAAGAAAGAAAAAATACAAACAATTGATCACCAGCGGCAATCCAACCATGATATGTCTACACGCGCCACACCATGTGAGAGAGGACACGTCTTCACATCTATCTCGATGGCGAATGACCAGCTTTGGCCACCAGGAGGCGTCTCCCGCACTTTTTTAATGGCGCGGGTGTCGCCCACTCACTGGGACGCATGGAACATTCGTCGACAACTTTATGAATAAAAAATAGAAAAGATAACGTGACAATACTAAAACGTCTCTATGGTCCTCTTAATTACACACCATACCCAAGAAAATTTCACTGTCACAATTTACTCTAATTTGTATTTAGAGCTACAAGTAAAAACCTTACGCTATTTAGTTTTATTTGTAATTGCATGAATTGGATTTGAGTAGGGGAGAATCCTACATCGAACATGATGATTGAGAGTGTGGTTGCGGTTACTTTTCAAAGTACTTTTCACTTGGAAATGCATCAAAATAATATTTTTTTTATTTTTTAAAAATTATTTTTAATATTATTGCATCAAAATAATCTAAAAATATAAAAAAATATTAATTTCAAGTAAAAAAATAATTTTTTTAAAATACAAAAATAAACCGGTTCGAAAGATAAGCCACACCACTGCACCAAAAACAACGGACCATGGGTTTCCCTCCTCGGTGATGTGTCTTGCAGACAGGTTGCTAATTAGCCATGGCCCCAGATCAACAACAAAAAAACTAGTCCTGTCTCTAGCTTTAAAAAAAGGAACACCAGCAAGCGGGCAGTCCCTCAACAGAAGCAATATGGTTTCCAACTCATTTTGACAATGCTGACAGTGTGGATTGGTGGCTAAGTGTCCACGTATCCTCATTTCATTAGACTTGATCCTTCCATAAGACATTGTCCATAAAATGCACAATTAATGGATATTTGTTATTAGTGGTATCTCTTCTATAACAAAACAAAAAAAAAAAAAAGAGGAGAAGAATTCAAAGGAAAGCATTTTCCATACCGTCGTGAGAATTTGAAAGAAAACGAGGCTGATATGCAACTAACCCATGTGAAATATGAAGAAAATAATGTGATACAACTCAATATCTTTTCCAATAAAATAAAATTTAAATATCATTAACTTCAGTTTTATTGATTATAATATTATAAAAGAGTACCGTTTCCCTTTGTATATTATGAGATCACCTGAAAAGAATATATATATATATATTTATTTATATGTACTCCAATGATAAAAAAAAATTGTTGGTTTAAACCCGTGTCATGGATTTGATGAGCTCATCTTGATTAACTCGGGTTAATTTTTTTTATTTTTTATTTTAATATTAAATTAATTAAAAATCATTAGAGATATTTTTAAACCCGTTAATCTACAGTGGAGATCCTCTAGAGAGTTTGAAGAAATTACAAGATCCATACATTAGTCTGCATAAACCCTATCACAAGCAATGCCAATTGAGCGAAGAAAACAAGAAGTCTTGTCACGAAAGAAAATACAAGAGGACAGAAAAAGGTTTTGGTTTGTAGTAGTTTGATGGAAGAGTCACTCAACTACTAATCTATAAAAGGTAAAAACTAAAAAGGTGAATGGTGGGAGATTTTGAATTTGGGAGACAATATCTTTCATGTCGTGGAGAGCTGTCTTGTTTCCCTTTTCTTTTTGGTTTCTCCGCTTTAAGGTTAGCAGAGTGTAGATGTTAGCTAGCTAATAAGTAGATGTGCATGCCTAGTGCTCGTGATTCTAGAGAGAGAGAGAGAGAGGGTTGTTTTTTCAAAGGGAAACAGCTCGCTCTCCAGGTCCAAAGATTTCGAGGCCAGTCTGTCCCTACACCAATAATTGCAGAATAATGTGATAATGGCAATGGCTTTACCATTGCGATCTTGAACTTTCTTTTGACCTGGTCTCCCCTTGTTATTGTTTCATTAATAAATCGCATTTGGACCGAAAATCTTCACGTAATTTTTCTTCTACTCTTTTCTTGTCCACAGCTGTAAAGTTTACAGGACGATAAAAGAGAGATCAGGACCAGATAGATGTGGGGGCCTCTCCCTCCCCATGCCTGGGCTATCTCTACAGCTAGATCTGTTGTTTTTATATCTATTTAGAGAAGATGGAAACTGTTTTCATGGGCAGCACTGCCGAGACTGGTAGTATTTTCCATCATCTTTGCCCCTGTTCATGGACAATCAATGGCCCTTTTGACTGTCTGAAACTGCATCAAAATGTTGTGGACTTACCCAGCTACATTAACTCAAAGAACTGTTTCCATGAACAAATATCTATCTACATTGTTTACTACGTTCAAACTCACGGCTTCAAGAAGTAGAATTTGATCCCCTTATATATACACTTGAGATTTGAAACAATGTTAACTCATGCCTCTGCTTCGGTTAGTGTTTTTCTTGAGTCAAAATCCTGACCTCAAGAACGGTACATGACATGAATTAATCGGATAAAGATCTTGATCGGCCATCATCGATTTTGACCACCATTGATCATTAATTTTAATGGAAACTGGACGAAGAGATTTAACTTTGTCACCGATCTAAATATTCAATAATTGAATTACCTTTCTTGGAACTATAGGGATCGATGTGATTGAAATCCAGACCATCTGAACCTGTAATACTAATATGGTACAAAATCACGCCCGAAAATAATCCTAAAATCATATATTTTATTATATGATGTGATGAAATAAAATAAGAATCGATGGTTTTCATTTCCACTGACAAGGCGAGCCATCTCTCCGAGCCGAAAAGAACTGTGCTGTGAAATATTTCAGATAGGAGAGCATTTTTCTTGTGATAGGATAGAATAGAAGGTTCTGCTGCCTCTGTAATTGTTGCTCCCCATAAGGTAATGGAAAGAACGTATTAATTCAAACTCTCGGGGAGCTTATATCCACGAATATGGTCCCCAAAGAAACAGATGGTTTCCTGAGAACTATGGCCCCTGAAGAGATCAGAGCATAGGCCCCAGAGAAGCAGAGTCAGCTGTCTTACATTGCACGTCCATTTCGTGAATCAAGTAATTGTGCTAACATTATTTGCGTTATTTTTGTTATTTTCCCCTTTAATTATACTCTACCCATTTGGCATCCAATGAGGATACAGAGAGATCTTATTTCCTGCGGTCACCAATCACCATCCGAGGTGATGCCAAAAACTCAATCCATTTGCAATAAACCATTTCTTGGACATGTACAGTCCATTTATTCAATGTGATAAGAAAGAGATCTTCATATTAAAATTAAATTAAAAAAAAAACTCAGAGCTTCTGTGAAAATACATGGTAGTACAATACACAAATTACTATAGATGGATTTTTTTTTTTTTTTTACCATTGTGCCTCTAAGGATATCAATGTCATTTTTAGAAGACCCAATAATCATTACCAAATTTATTGGAATATCGATCTTTTACTTTTTCAGGCATAGAGCTTAACCTAGGATGAAAAAACAAGGAATTAGCATTTAGGGGCTTTTTGGTCTCTTACTTAATTTAAAAAAATATTAAATTACTTCATTACCTTTTGAATTAAAAAAAAAGTTGCCCTTCGGTTTAGGGATGCTTTTGTCTTTTAAATTTGATTGTTTTGTAATTCTCAGGTTCCATTAGAAATGATAATATCATTTTCTAAATAATAAAAATATTTAAAAAAAACTTGAGGCACGTGAACAATGATCATGGGTTTTGGATAACGCATGCTGTGTTTTTCAATAGCTGAAAGCTTGTTTTCGGGGTAGTGATTGAAGTGTCTCGATGACCCCTCTTTATCTCTGGTTTGGTGCACGTGACCTTTGCCCTACCCTACCTTGATTTTCAAGTTGGTCTTCTAATGTTTCAAAGCAACCATTCAATCATGTTTTATTTAGAATAATTTATGAAATTAAAAATATTTTTCAATTTCATCCCTCATAAATTTTTTCCATCTGTTATATTTGGTCTCAATTCTTTTAATTGATATTTATTTTATTTAAGATGATTTTTATTTTTTTAACAATTTCACTCTTCTTAAGTTTTTTTCATATCAAATTTGATTCTTATTTTTTTTATTATTTTTCTACCTTGATTTTATTTTTTACAATTTTATCATTCAATATTTAATTGGTAGGATGTTTAGCTTCATGGTTTAACCTGGATCTAGAATTTAACGAATTGCTGGTTTGATAGATTAACTCAGGTTTACAAGATTCACTCGAGCTTGCTTGTTTTGCTCTCTTTTTTAAAACTTATTTTTCTCAGTTTCATCCTTCAATATTTTTTTCGCTTTCTATGAGATTTCTCAATCATTTTGAAAATAATATGGGGTGCCTTGGGTTTTTTTTTTTGTCTTGTTAAATCTAGCTTTTTCAAAAGGATTTTTTTAAATTAAATTAAATTAATTAATTTTATCATTAAACATTAAATTGGTAAAATGTTTAGTTTTTTCATTAAGCTCGAGTCTAAAATTTAATGAATTGAGGGTTTAAAATATTAACTTAGGTTTCAAAGGTTTACCCGTGTTTGCTTATTTTGTTTTTTTAAGCTTTTTTTTTTTCCACTTTCTATAGGATTCTTAATTATTTTGAAAATGACATGGGTTATATCAAGCTTTTTTTATTTAAGTGGTCCGACCAGTAAATTAATAGATTGACAAAGTTACCTTTCACTGTGTTTAACAAATTCTTGTTAAATTGAGATTTCAATGTCTTGTCCCTTTTATGTCAGAATTGGTGGCCTTCATCTAATTTTATTAAATGAGATCTATAGACGTTCGAATCAAAATAGAAAATGTGTGTATTTTAATTAAGTTTTGAATGGATCGAAGCTAATAAGCTTGTTCGGGTAGGTCTAATAAATACCAAATTATAAATAAAAAAATAAAAAAAATAACCTACTAGTAATGAACTAGCCATCAGGTCTGTTTTGCCTAGCCTGGAGACAGCTATGGTTCGTGCATCATATAAGCTCTTCAAAAATCTAAGGTAAGGGGGGGCCTTGATGAATATATAAATTCAATGGGACCATAATTTCCCTCCCCGCCATACATTGAACTTTCTAGTATTTAGATGATAAATGGGAAGTGGGCAAGTAGAGCATTCAATAGAGAAATAATGGTGAGGCCAATGCTGTGGCTAGCAGCTGGTCCTATGCTAGGTTGAATGAGAAGATAGATGGATCCGACAATAACATTCTTTAGGAGGTAAAAAACTTATTGTCTTATGTCATATCCCATTTTTGGGTGTCCCCCAAAAATTTACCTTTTTTTTCAATAATAAAAAAACTGCAAAAATCAAAGAACTCATTTCAAAAACACAAAAAAATATATGTTTTGATGCGTACGGTCGAATTCTAAAATTTTTTCATAGATATTTTCTAAATAAAGATAAAATTATATTTTTATCATGTTTTAAAAATGCAAAATAAATATATTAACCGGTTTATGATTATCCGTTAGGGTTTGTTCAAAATACCAAAAATCCCACAACAATTATTATTTTATTTTATTATAATGTTAAACTTTTTCACAAAAAAAAATCTGCCTTAAACATTAGATGAGACCAATAAATAAAAACATGATCTAGAAAAACAATCAATCAATAATGTAGTTTACCTTAAATAGTATGTATTGGGATGATGTATTTTTTCTTTGCATAACTAGTTTTGTTATCTAGACTGTTATAGATCATTAGGATTTTTAATAACCATGATAATACTAAAGGATGACTTTTAAATTTTATAATCATAATTTTATAATTAAATTCAAAATCTCCTTTTAATTCCTTTTAATTCTAGAAAATAGCTTCATTATTTGATGCCGTGCACCTCATGGCATCTTAAGCTGTGTAGTTTTGCTGTAGGCCTCAAGAGTCTCTTTTCATGGACAGTGGCAAAGGCAACAGGATTGTTTGATGTCTTCAGGGGTCATGCCTATGTCTCAAACCTGTGAAACTTGGTTGCTATACTGCAAGCATGTCTGCTCTCTCAGGCAAAGATTTGGAGTATCTTTTGGCAGGGTAAAGGTGACCCAACTTCTACCATCAGGATTTTTCAAGGGAGGGAGGGGTTCTTGCTGTCCTGTAAGGTTTTTGGACGCAACCAAAAGCCAACTCCAATGGTCCCTTCTCCCTATTCCCTTCCCTCCAAAACGTGCATCACTATAAACATCTTTTGAATCAACCTTTTTCAAGAGAGAATGCCCACAATCGCTGTCAATTGATTTGATGAAACCATTTTCAAGAGATAATGCCTGCAAATACTCCAAATGAATTGACAGCAATACAGATGGGAGAGGACCAGTAAACCAATAAAATGCAATGTTCTTCCGCCAGCGAGTTACATCTTGCAACTAGTTACCATTGAATTATGACAAATCCACAGATCTGTATTTTACTAGAGTGAAATTGACCGTCTAATTGAAGACATGCCTCTCGACAGACTGCATTAATGGTGCTTCGAGATGATAACATCCATATTAGAGGAATCTCCAAGCTGCTCATGAACCTATTACACGCTATCCCAACATTCCTGGCTTTCAGATGGACTGACAGTTTAGAGATGCTCTTGGTTTGCGGTAACACCTGAATTAACCTTCTTTCATCCCTATCTGGCATTTCCTCTGGTCCATATCAAATTTATTTCTTAGACATAATTGACAGTACCTTCTCTGCAGAATTATTAAAGATAATCCACTCTTCTGTTTCTTGCGATGCAGTGCCCTTGTAGGCCAATATAACAAGCAGCCCACATTAGCGCCTTTATTAAAAGAAAATAAAAATGTATATGCTGGTATTTTTTGATGTATTTTTTTAGCTAAATTTTTTTAAGTGAATATATATATATATATATAAATCAAGAACCATACGAAGAAAAAATAAAAAAAAAACTCATTAATGTTAACTAAAAATAAAATCAGAAAAATTTAAAGATAAATATAAATTAAGATTTTTAACGTCGCAAGATGAAACATTTACTTAATTGTGTTTGCTAAATCTTGTCAATCAAAATAATTTTTTTATCCAATCAAATAATAATAGAAATAGACACACACATTAAATTATTTGAATAAAATAAAAGGAAAAAATATTATGCAAGGTTGTATATATTATAAAAACTATTTGATTTTTTTTATTTTAAAAAATAAAGTTCATCTATACAAAAAACTAAAAAAAATTATATACAAATAAAAAAATCGCTTCAAAAATTAAACACACACAAAATAATTTTTAAAAAATATCTATCCAAAAAAAGTTAAATAAGTAAATTAAAAAAAAATCAATAAATGTTTTTTAAAAAATCATAGATAAGTGATATTAATTGGAAAAATCAATTTAAAAATTATTCTAAAAAAGACATTAAAAAAAATATAACAAAAAAAATTAAAAAAATAGCCCTAGTGTTGCGGCTTAACTTGTCAATCTGTGATCCGGATTATGTATTTAAACATGTTAAATAATATTTTTTTTCCTCTTTTATATATATATATAATTGAATAAAAAATATAAAAAACATTGATTTTTAAATAATAATTAAAAAAAAAGGTCAGGCGCTCGCCTAGCCTATTCGTTGGGGCTCGCACTTAGGTCCTTTATTAAATGCTGTATTGAGACAAATAACATGAGGTTTACCTCATATTTGTTTTTTAAAAAAGAATTAGACGACACATCGCTTAATTTTTTTTAGAATTCGGTCAGATTGGAAAATCAAATTCTTTAACTTAAAAACCTATTTTTCAATCATTTTGACCCCGATAAGTATTTGGAGGACATCCCTCTCAACCACTGGAACGAATCCTAGAACTCACAGCGAAGCAGAACTGTTGAAGTATCTGAACTGTTCCTATCCTTCTGCAGATCCAAGTCAACAAGTTATCTTACTCGGTATTTTCATATGAAAACTATAGCACTGAAAAGAAGTGAAACGGCGGATGTTAGAACCAAACTTCAGCTAGTGGAGATTCAGGAATTCAGTTCAAATGAGAATTAACGAAAATGATGAATCTGTAAATTTAATCGTCAACCGAAATTCTCACCACCATGATTCAAACCAAACTTCAGCTAGTGGAAATTCTCACGCTGGCTCGGTGGGCCATTTCTATTACACTACACTTCCTTGTAGAGTGGCCCAATGGATCTTAATTGCTAACAAGAATCCATAGTCTCCACATCCTTGAAAATTCAAAGCCAGTTTCACATCCCAAATCACAATGTAACTAGACCAATATATTTGTTTAAACAGAGTTAGAAATGGTATGTGGTTGTGGTCACACACAAAAACAAAAGATGCACAAATTACAAGACACCAATATATTGAAGATATGCTAAACATATCTAATCCAAGCAAAAGAACATATTAAACTGTTCATCAGAGAGAACAGTCTACAAAGAAACCTGATCAAGTATGTTGCCATCTTGCTTCAGTTGCGTACCTAACGCAGCAACAGATCACTGTGTCACACATGCATGTTTCTCTATCATACAGCTTTGTCATAAGTTAGCATGCATGTTTCTATCACACAGCTTTTCAAATGAGAAGAAATTGTGCAAAGCTAATTGTCAGCTGTGTCACAAGTTAGCATGCATGTTTCTATCACACAGCTTTTCAAGTGAGAAGAAATTGTGTAAAGCTAATTGTCATCCAACAGTTTGCCTAGCATATATAAATACAACAAGCCAAATAGAAAAGGTATCTGTATATCAAGACCACGACTCCATGCGCAGAAAGTAGGTAGATGTTAATATCTGATCAAGATGTAAGGACATAACACAGCGCAAAAGAGATTAGCATCCTTTGGTACAAGACGAGCACGCTGTTAGTACAGCAAATAAAGTTAAAAGCAAAAGGAGTAGGCTGGTAATCTAGGCACGAGGTCATGCTTACCAATTAGATCTAGCTCCGCGCACTGAGCTCATCGAACTGATCGTCAGCTTCAACAATATCATCAGAAAGCCGAACTGCGTCAAGCTTTTGTTTTAAAATCTCAATAGCATCAAGGACCAACTGAGAAGCTTTGATTGCACCAGTAGATCCCACAATAAATACAAAATTGTCTTCCTTGGCGCGAATATCAATAATTCCAGGTTTCCCCATAGCTTCTGCTTTCTTAATCACTTCATCATCTTAAGTATAAGCCTCGGGATCTAATACTACAACCTAGAAAATAATTGTTTCAGAAGCAAGCACAACTATTAGATAGCGGCCGAGAACCAAATTGGATCAGCAACAACATAACATTATGACTAAAAAAATAGCATACCCGAGTACTTTGAAATCATAGTTGCTAAAATAACTTCTTATTACAGATGAGCAGAGTTAATTTCACAGCAACGTAGTAACCAGCCTTTTCATCCCAGTGGATGTTGGCAACCTTACGCTTGGTGTGTCTTTGTTTCATAGTTTACTGCATGAGATGAGTTGAAAATGCAAATTGCAATCTTACCCACAAAAATAGACTGTTTCAACCCTGCAAATTTCGGCATCACTGTGAGCCGGGCATAATTTCTTTGTTTGTATCTCGAGTTTTAGTTAAACAGTATAAGCTCAACAGCACCCAACAAATACACCATAATCCTATAGAAAACCAATCAGGGTTGAATTTATGTTGTCTTTTCAATTCAATTTACGTGTTGATTAATTTCTCAATATATTTTTTAAAAATATGTTATCTTGAATTTATGTTAGCCAAACTATATTTTTACATGTCATTCGAATTATTTCATCAATTTGATAAGATCATATCGAATCAACTTCTACATAATTTATTTTTCTTTTTACTAGAAAAACATTAATAGCACTTAAATGTTTCTTTTATAAGTTCAATTTTTTTTATATGATCCATAACATAACATCAGCCAACGACCTAGTATTCACCCATGCTTCGTCAAGGGTTGTATTTTCTTTTTCAAAACAAATTGGATATACAGGCAGGCTATTTCAACATATTTTTTAACATAAAAAAACTCAAAGTGTAAATAAAAAAGTTTATGGAAGTATTTAATTAAATAAATAAATAATCATTTATATAAATAAACAAAAAAAAAAAACTCGTTAAGAATCACTAAAACTAAAACTGAAAACAGTAAGAGATAAATGTAAATTAAGTTATTTGATCTCGTAAAATGACACATTAATCTAGTTGTATTTTCTGAATTTTTTTTTATTAAAATCAATGAAAGATAATAAAAAAATAAATTTATTGATTGAATAAAATAAAAAGGAAAAAAATTATGCAAAGTCGAACATATTAGAAATATTATCAAAAAATAAATTTAATCTCTATAAAACAAAACAAATTATAGATAAATCAGAACAATATCAAAAATTAAATACACATAAAATAATTTTACCATTTCAAAATATTTTTTTTTTAAATATGTTGTCTTGAATTTATGTGAGTCAAACTATGTTCTTACAAGTCATTCGATTTACTTTTAGACCCATCAAGTCGATCAGGTCACTTTGGATCAACCTCTACATGATTTATTTTTCTTTTTACTAGAAAAACATTAGCAATGCTTGAATGTTTCTTTTATATGTTCTAAAAAAAATGATCCAACTCACAACGTAACGTAGACCAACAACCTAGTATTGACTCATGCTCCGCCGAGGGTTGTATATTTTTCTTTTCAAAAAACAATTGGATATGCAAGCTATTTCAACATGTTTTCTAACATAAAAAAATTAAAAAGTTTATGCAAGCATCTAATTAAATAAATAAATCAATAATTATCTATGTAAATAAACAAAAAAATTTTAACAATAACTAAAAACGAAACTGAAAAAATTGAGATATAGATGTAGATTAAGATATTTGATATCATAAAATGAAACATTTACCTGATTATGTTTGCTGAATTTATTTATTAAAATCAATGAAAGATAATAGAAATAGAAGTTTATTAATTGAATAAAATAAAAGAAAAAAAATTATACAAGGCCGAACACATTAGAAATATTATCAAAAAATAAATATTTTTATTTTAAAAAATAAATTTAATCTCTATAAAACAAACCAAATTTTAGATAAATCAAAAAAATATAAAAAATTAAATACACACAAAATAATTTAAAAAAAAACACTCTATTCAAGAAAGGACCGTAAAACCCATGGTCTAAATCATGAGATCGAGATAAACCGATAAAAAAAATTAAAGATAACCACAAAAACCAATCTTTTTTAAAAAACAATAATGTAGAGCAATGAAATTGGAAAAGAAAATGAGCAAAAAAAAAAGGATGTTGAACTGCATTAACATTTCAAACTCTTGACCCGGGTCATTAGATTAGAAGCATCACAAATGAAAAAGCCGTGAAGCCCAGTCTCCGGTAAATCAAACGCCAGAGGATGAAATCAGAAAAAATCAATTACACAAAAAGATTTAAATCAAAAAATTATAATTAAAAGAATGAGAGTGAAAAATTATAAATTAGAGAGCAACAAAAAAATTTCAATTAAAGGGTTAAATTGAAAGAAAAATAACTTTAGCAAAAGGAAAAACAAATCAAAAGAATGGAACCCAAATTGAAAAAAATAATACACCATAAACTTAGATTGAAGGATGAAATTGAAAACAAATAAAACTTTAACATATAGGCTAAGAAGGAAAAATTAAAAGAATAAAGATCAAATTGGAAAAAAATAATATATGACAAATTCTAATTAAAGGATTAAATTGAAAAAAAAAACAAAACTTCTATAAAAGAGTCAAGAACAAAAAAAAAAAGGATTAGAATTGAAATATAAAAAACAAAGAGGATAAATGTGTATTTTTTCAGGTTGGAGAGACAAAACAAGGGGAAAAAGGAAATGAATACCGACGACAAATTGCCCATCAACCACCATCATGCACCGCACCAAGAGGAATAGAAAATGGTGGCACTTCCAACACATGATGGAAGGGCAAATCCCGTCACTAAGAGGCATTGCATGTGACATTTAAATGGCACAAACACCTCTTATATGCTGGTGTGTTATGAGCTAGTGTCAGCAGCTTTTTTGAATAAAAAATTAATTATTCAATGTTAAAAGATGAAAATGCACCCCTTGAGTCTAGAATTTACAAAAAAAGAACCTGTGTGAAAGGACTAAAATGCCCTAGAATGCATGCTTTATTTTTTCTTTGTTTTCAAGGGCAAAAATATCTTTTTACTATACGCTAAAAAACAAAATGCTTAAAAAACCTTGGTTAACAGTTCTATTTTTTATTTTATTTTGGGGGTAAATATATAAATGTTTTTTTAAAGATGCATATACCCTCTAATAACTTTTTAATGATCGATGAACTATTGAAAAAGATCAAGTTGCTCTTAGCACAAAGGCTTCTATTTTTTTTGCACTAAATGATAAAATTGTAATTTCATTATAGCAACTCACAATCTAGTGTTATACTAAAAAGCCCATATTATATAAATAATGGAAATTGATGATGTGGAAACAATATCCTATTAAGAATTAGTAATATAACATCAAATAATCTTTAAAATGTAATTATTAAACAATTCAAAGATATGATTTTAATTTTTTAACAAAGTCTCTTAAGATAGAGTTGCCTCGTCACAAGCAGAGGAGAACCAAATAAAACAATGTCATTTCAAACAAGTTCCAAATCATTTTTGAAATTGATCTAATGTGTCTGTTGCCTGCCTGACTCATTTAAAATGTTATGATCGTACATAAACCTAAAATCTTTCTCTGTATAAAATACAACGATCAATATGACATGTCTGATAAAAAAAAAATATATAGAAAATGCATGTATGATAAGATGATAATTTTACTCTTGAGTTTGATGGATACACATTCCACCCAATCCGAGCAAGTAAGAAATTTATTGACTCAAATATAAAATATCAAGTTTTAAGTTGTGATGGTGCTACAAAAATCATAGGGAATATTCTGGAAGGAATTATTCCTTAAGATCCTTGTAGATCATTCACAGTGTGTTCTATGACCTTTACTTTTAGAATGCATTGACTTCTTTTTTAATGGATTTCTTCAGAGGTTGTAAATCTTCTCTTTAGTGAATGCCTGCATAATGTCACTTAGAGACCCCTATGGGTGTTGCTATGTGACCCTTCGAAGATCAAGTTAGTATAAGGTATTTTATGTGGCAAAAAGGCTTTAATGAAGGTATTAATGAGCTTTTATGAAGATAGAGAGGAAGAAGGAGAAGAAAATGTTGAAGTTAGAGAAGAAGAAGGATTGTGTTTATGTCTAAGAGCATAAGGTTTCAAACCTTTTTTTTTTCTGTATACTCAAGTTTCTTTTTATATTACCTTACTTAACCTGTTTCATAAAACGTAGGAGGGGTAGAGATGTAATCTCGTAATGATAAAATCATATTATTCTACTGCTCGTACCATCACACCTAATTAATATAAGCATGAACTATTTATTTGTATTTAATGAGATGTAATGAGTATCATAATTACTAACCCAGACCCGGAGTATAGGAGGCTCAGTGTGGAGTTACCTTTTACTATACAATGAACCTAAAAGGAGTTGAGTTCAGCTCATATGCTGAACCCAAGGGGAGTTGGGTTCAGCTTGTGACTATACCTAATAATAGTTGGGCGCGGGCGTGTCCTAGCCTAACATGGGGTTGTTCGTGGGCACGTCTTGACCCAACATTGGATTGGGCGCGGATGTGTCATGGCCCAACTTGAAGTTAGGCGTGGGCACGTCCTGACCCAATATGATGTTGGGCGCAGATGGATCATGACCTAACTAGGAGTTAGGCGTGGAGAAAAAATAACCTCATTTTGGGTTATGACTTTTGTGTGATGGCCTTTAAATGGGGGAGGTTTTAAGAAAACCATGAACCATCAGTAACCCCCCAAGTCTGCTCATTTTTTTTGTAAAGATGGGGAGACTTAAAACCAAAGAAATTTTTTACTAACCTTAGTTGAGTCGTAATCCTGATCAGGATGCCTTTTACACTACCCCTATCAGGGCCTTACTGGTAGGGATGGTGTTCACATGGAGTTCATTGTTTGAGTCTTTAATGTGTGTTCTCATTCCTTCCTCGGAGGAGCATTGGGTATTCACTATTGTCCTGGAGAAGTAGGTCCTAGACGCCACATGGGTGTGTAATCCCATTTGGACTAGTAGGAGGTGTTGTTGTAGGAGGGTTGGTTCCAACGCTTATTAATGTTGTAGAGGCTGGTACCCGTGCTATCCATGAGAGATGTGGGTTCCAGACCGCACACATGGTATGTAACCCGAGTTTGATAGACGGGGTGAGCCTGATAAGGCTGCCCCAGCACTTTTGAATGCCATAAAGACTGGTCTTGTGCTGTCAGGAGAGACGTGGGTTCCAGACCGCACATATAGGTATGCAGCCCGTTTGGACAGACAGGATGGACCTGATAAGGTCGCTCCAAAGCTCTTACTTCCAACTAAAAAGGCTACACAGAAAGAAAGAAGGGGGCGTTGAAATTCACCATGAAGAGTGAAGCATTGATCCCCTAATACTACCTAGAGAAGTGGATCCTAGACGCCACAGGGGTGTGTAGCCCTGATTGGTGTTGATGCTCACTTAAGACTTCGATACTGTCTTGGAGAAGTGGGCCCCGAATGCCACAGGGGTGTGTAACCCCGTTTAGATCGGTAAGAAGTATTCTTAAGAAATGAATGTAAATTAAGTAAGAACACAAATGATAAAGATATGCGTTCTTTATTAATGAATTCAACAATGATACAACGTAAGGTGGTCTGAGTGCCACGCATGAGGAAGGTTAGAGCCTTGTAGATCTTGTAGGTGATAGGTGTTAGCTCTAATCACTCGTGTCACTCTGAAGGGACCATCCCACTTTGAAGCTAGCTTTCCTCTACTTTCTATGTTGTCTGTGGCTTCTAGCTTCCTTAGTACCAAGTCCCCTTATTTGAAGGTTCTGTTTTTAACTCTAATGTTGTGGTACTGAGTAGCCTTGTGTTTGTAAGCTTTATTCCTTATTGCAATTGTGAGTCTGGACTCTTCCAGTAAGTCCAGATTGACTTTAAGTCCTTGCTTATTTTTTGAGGAGAGAAGTGTAGTACTCTAGCGCTAAGACATCTAATCTCTGCTAGAATCATGGCTTCAGTTCCATATGTGAGGAGGAAACAGGTTTTTCCTGTTAAGGTCTTTGTTGTTGTCCTATATGTCTATAAGATTTCATTCAAGAGCTTTATCCATTCTGACTTAGCCTCTTTTATCTTCTTCTTCAAACCATTAAGTAGACCCTGTTGGTAAGTTCAGCTTGCCCATTTGTCTGGGGGTGTGATACTAAAGAGAACTTGTGATTAATCTGCAGCCTTTCACACTATTCTCTCATCTTCTAGTTGTCGAATTGGATTTCATTGTTGGTGATCAGTATCCTAGGTACCCCAAATCGACAGATTATGTCCCTGACCTAACGTGGAATTGGGCGCGGATGTGTCCCTGACCCAACATGGAGTTGGGCACGAACACGTCATGATCAAACTTGGAGTGGAGAAAACATAACCTCATTTTTTGTTATGACTTTCATGTGATGGCATTTAAATGGAAGAGGTTTTTAGAAAACCATGACCCATCAAGTTGGATATGAATATTATTCTACAATCCAATCCAAAATACAAATAACCTAAAGATTTTTAAAAAATATGTTTATACCAAGATAAATATGAACACTTTTCTTTTCCGGTCACTTTCCTTCCTCTAGATCCTCTCACCCCCTCCCACTCTCTTTTCCAACCAACAGAAGAACCACCCGAGGCAAAGGAAGGGCCGCTCCAACAGTGCAGCAACAGCTCCAGAAGAAGCAAAAGATCCAACTCCAACAACAGTAGATGCAGCTCTAGTAGCAGATCCGCCAATTTGTTTCGTTTAAATTGTAAAACTGGTTGATTAAGCTCTTTGTTTTGATTTTTTTTAACGTGTATAGGTGTCAAGTATGAATACTTGAAAGCCGATAAATTTCTGGTTTGGATATTAAAAATTCATGCTCGTAGGATTCCAAGTTGAATATGAATAATAATTTTAAGTTTAGATTCGGATATAGATATATAGTATCCATGCATAACCATTTTCATCGATATGATCTATGCTTCTGACAAAGTTAGAAGAAAATAATTTAAATAAACACTTAATTTTCCAGCCTCGTAAAAAAAACTAGGCGTTAAGATTTCGGTTATTTAGAGTATATCAGTTTTCATCCATTTAGATTGCCAATTCAATCACCTACAGCTGTGAGAAGTTACGTAATTTTATTTTTTTCTTTAATTTTTATTTTTTTGCCATCAAACACATACCATTCGCAATGATAAAGAACAACCCGTAAACAAAAGCAAAAATACAACCACCATAGGCTAAAAACCCTAATAAAACAGCTTCATGCTGCCAGAGCCCAAGATCCTCTGTTAGCTTTATCTTATTTTTCTCCACCAACCAAAGCTTTGATCCCCATTTCCTGCAAGAATTCAGCAATTCTCTTGAATCTATAACAATTAATCAAGTTCAGTTATAAAAGAGCAAAAAAATATATAGTGGGAAGTAATATAAAAATAATTTACTATCATCGTTTGCTTTGGTTGAACGAAGATTTTCTTTCCTAGAGAAAGAAAATACATCTCGCCGGAAGCTAAATACGTTAAGATGTCAGAAACTTACAGTGGAAATTAAATTATCATTTGATGAGAATGCATCTTATTGGTGAAGCTTCAGCACCTAGCAACCTTAGAGGTAAACAATGGATAGAATATATTCCAGGTTGTATGTCATCAAGTTTTAAGCTTTCCACAATGATGATTTCCTGCAACACAATTAGCATAACAATTAATTAGTGTTGAACATCCTTTAATATCAATGGACGACAAATTAGTCTTACTCTGCTTTCCAAGAGGACGAGATGAGCTGAAGCCAAATCACTCCAAGCGGCAACCGATAAGTAGTCAATTCCTACGTTGGCAAGGTAAACAAACTCATCTGTTAGGGAAACATCAGTTTAATTTTCAAGAAAAAACAGCGTACACAGAAGTTTGACAAAAACTAAACTATAGAACGTGGAAAATGTTTAATTGAAGAAGATTGATCAAAAGCTTACCAATAAGCTTAATGTCAGTGTTCTCTACCAACCATTTTGCCCCGTCCTGAGTAAATCCCACAAAGCTCGTGTCGAACTGATTTTTGAACATAAGTCGCCTGAAAATTTCCAATTTAATTTCCTTCAGATGATAAATTTAGCAATGCTCCAAAACAAAAAAATCGTCACATTCGAATGTAATAATAGCCTGCGCCGCGCCCAATAAAGTCATGTATTTTCCATTCTAGCCCTTTGGGCCTTACAACTTGAAATCTGGGTCAAATCTAACCCGACACACACGTAAAACATTTATAATTTCATATCTATATACAGACATATTCAATAAATATATATATATATATATATATATAATTTTAAATAATAAATGATAGTGGTACAATAAATATTTATATGAATACACGACGAGAGATATCTAAATATTTGGATTTATATATTTGGTTTAAGTTTAAGATGTATAGGATATTTGGTATACCTATCAGTATTGTCTGTTCTGAAAAGAACACGCCGAACTCCCTTCGGCATATTTAAGCTCTTCATGACCTCAGCTGCAAAATGGCAATATTAAGGAGGTGCAAACGTCGCAAAATAGCCGAATAACATAGAGGGAGAAAACTAAACACATGATAATTATTATTATTATAGTAACTAAAATACATACCAGTTATGTTCGTACCCCTTGGAGCATCGATTAATAGCCCAGGACCTTTGGAATTAAGTGCACGTAAACAATTAGTAATAACATTCACTACACCAAAAAAAAAAAAAAAAAAACGGACGAGATCTCGTCACTCAAAATTAAAAAAAAAGAAGATGAATGTTACAAAATTAAAAGCCAAACTGCACCACCTTTTCCTCCCCCAACCGGATTAAATCAAAATTTAATTTTAACTTTTAATTTATGAAATTTAACTTATACAATATCTCTTTTTTAAAACAAATATTTTGAATCATAACTGTTATGAAGTATATTTTTTACTTAAAGTAAGTTTAATTTTTTTTCATAAATTATTTATAAAAAAATAACTTTTAAAATTAAACTCAAGTCTAAAAAAATGTTTTTCATAAATCATGTTAAATGTATTCTAATATTGTACATAGATTAGCTTGTCTATTTTTTTAACCAATAAAGGATACATCTTTTTTCTACATAATAATATCAAACGAGGAAGGGACTTGTCGTTAGGGATGATAATGAAAACCCACGAGTCATATTTCTAGATATATTATATTTATTATCCATCAGGTAAGAAATTTAAATATTTAATTATAAATTATCTATTAGGTTTTGAGTATCCATATAAGTATTAATTATTTGATTATTATTTATCATTTAATAAAAAATAAAATATTTAATATATATATATATATATTGTATTAAAAAAAAATTAAATGTTCTACATATATATTTGTATAATATAAATATATATTTTGGGTTACATTTAAACGAGTTTCAGATTAAATTTATAAATATTCATACTTTATTTATTAATAACTATCCAATAAATAATTATCTATTCGGTCAGGTGAATATTATCCGTGGAAATCTGATTAAATTATTATCTCTACTTGTTGTAAAGATTAAAACAAGAACTATAATTAAGATTCATATGGTTTGTATACAGTTACCGTTGAGCACTTCCAAGTCTAGAGTGTCCACATCAAACCCTGCATCGAAGTAGTGATCATAGAAATGCCCAGGTGCATCAACGTGTGTGCCAGTGTGAGTCACCATCTTCATCTCAGATACATTGACCATGGACCCATTCTTAATTTTTTCAGGGAACTGCAAGAACTGGCCCAGTCCATTTTCTGAGCCGAAAGATGGCATGTTGGCTGTGTACCTATGAGTAATATCAAAGATTCTACCATCACCATAGACTTCACGTCTAATTGGGACAAGTTTGTTTTCTTGTGAAGAGGAGATGCAGGTGTCTGTGGTGTCGGGAATGGTGGGGCAGGCAATCTTGGAGGCGGTGGTGGTAGAGAAGGGAGAGATGAGGAGTAGCAAGAGGAAAGGCGTCATGCCTTTGGCTTTGACCATTGTGAAATGAGTTAGAGATTGTTAAAGAAAATGAGCAAGGTACTATCTTGTGAAGACGATGGTTGCGGTTTCTTTGGGTGCATGGTTGATATTTAACGTGCAGAGGGGATGCCGATCGAGGAAGCTCGTTGGATAGTTTCCTACTTGAATATTCTAAATATTTAAATGCAAGTGTAAGTTTTTGTATACTACCATTAAACTATTTGTAAATTATCAATTTCATTTTTCATTTTTCTAGGATGAGGAATTGCATGATATATATGTTGTCTCGCCATATTACGATCATTTAATTATAACTTCATTATGAACTAATTATGCAGATCATCCCTTTGGGATTGGCAATGCAGTGAGGAATTTTCTATTATATTTGTGCTAATTATATATATATTAAATTGTTACTATGAATTAGTTTATATTTGACAATTTGATATTGTAGATTACCAAAAAAAACAAGGGAAAAAGGACATCGTCGCCAATACGAGGAGAAAAGGACCACATGTATCGCTTGTATTGGAAGATGACGTCAAGACGCTTCTGAAGACACCAAAAACAAACCTCCTTTATAGGCGGGATGATGCCGCACGAGCCACTTTAGTCCTGCATTTCTTTCCACGTGTAGGCATGTATGATGCCTGCTCCCCATGCTTTCTAGACAATTTGTTTAATTTAGTCCATGCTTTCATATTAAACCTTCAATTGATGAGTTCTAAATTCAGTCCAAACCAAATTCAAATCTTTTAATTTTAATTGAATCCTTAATTATTAAATAGCTCTTCAATTTATACCTACATTCAATTCCACCCGAAACCCAATAAAAGCTTGGCTAGGGTGAGGATAAGGGAAGGGAAAAGAAATAGGGGATTGTCTTGTAACATTCCCATAACACGGGTTATGAATTTAATATTAAGTTCAGTTTTCACGAGGATGATATAATATATATTTGTCAGTATTAAAACAAATGTCACCTTATTTTTTTGTTATGTGAAAAAATTATTTTTTTGAATTATTTTTGACTTCATCAAATCAATTTGATTATATTTTAATAATTTTCATACAGAGATCAAGTTAGAAAATTTTAAGATTAAACCTACTATAACAGGTTTAACGACACTAACAACTTGTTCCCAATGACCTACACTCTTTTGTTTTTAGTGTTTAAGAAATCAACAACGATTATACTTTTTCTTTGCAAAAAAAAAAAATGGCCACCATCACCTTCTATCTTTTTTTTTAGATTCATATCGGTTTTGACCGGGTTTAATTTACCTCCTTACAAAAAGATGCTCACATGGCTTGCCATCTTGAATACGTACCCACAACGGTCATATTGGGCTTTAACTGGGTTTGCTATGTACACCTGCTGTTTACAAAGAGATACTCACAGGAACATTATGAACATCTCAAATCCACATAAACAATGGAGTGCACGCAACAAAACTAGTAATTAATTATTTTGTAAGGCATGAGTCTCTGAGGTTTTTTTTATCATGCCACTGGGCTGCAGAAATATTAATATTCACTAAGATAAAAACTTACTTTTTCCCCAAGTTGTCAATAAAACATTAATGCAAGTAAGATTATTATGTCTTATAATGTCTGTTTTTTTTTTAATTATACTTGTCTGAGATGGACTTCAAATGTACTCTTGGGTTTCGAGCAGTGAATCTAATCCTTTCAAGAAATAAATAAACTATGTGTCTGATCGATGGAGCGAGGGTCATGTTCTTGGATTTTTCTAAGACTACTTATGGTTGTATATGAATTTGGAAACCGTGATTTTATAATTTGGTATCAGCAATATCACTATTGCAACGAAATGGATCTTTCTTTTTTTTTCCTTTGATGTTTCTTCAAAGAAGCTTGATTTGTTAGAAATTAAATTAATATTTTTTTATAATTTTAATGTGTCAGTATAGAAATAAAAATAAATTATTTTAACATATTTTTTAAAAATACATTACATCAGTATCAAATACACATAGAGTAGTAGTCATAGCTCTGTTTTATTATCAAATTGTTACTGGGAGTGCCTTGATCAGAAGAACTATTTCTTTTTTTTTCTAAATTCGAGAACCGACCAATGATCAACTTGTATTCTACAAATATTTTTATATGACTTTTTATCATGACCAAACAAGTCTTTATATGGCTTACATATCAGATCGGGAACGGCATTTTTTTAGTTCCAAGCTGCAATCTCCGTGTATGGAGTTCCGTGCTGCTCATGTCTTGTTGCTCGTCAAAAACAATAGCGGGACATTATAAATTTACATAAATATTGTCTCCTTGACTCTTTAGTGTCAAATTGAAGTGAACAAGTGTGGTATTTTTATATTTTTGATACCTTTCTACACCGTTAATTAGGATAGGCCCTGAAATTGATCAGTTCTACGCGCATATTAGTTAGATGGATAGACAATACTTTTTTTTTTATATTAAAAAAATATTCTTGATATTTTATTGTTTTCGTCTTTATTCTCACCGAAAGATATTATGATAATGCATACAAATCACATCTTAGATATTAATATTTTGCAACTCAATATATCTTAATATAAATATATATACTAAACATATTAATATAAAATAGTAAAATATTTGTCAAAAAAACAAATGACACTCGAAGATAACAATTATGGAAGGATTAGTCGTTACATGCTGATGTCTCTTTTACCAATTAGGTATATAAAATACTATGTGCACATAAACTAACTATTCTCTGTTACTAACAAGTATACCGACATCAAGACATAATAGATACTCACATAATTATCAAAACAATATATATCATATCGAATAGAATTTAGTTCAATATAATACGAGTGCAAATTCAAGAATAAATGAGTATTCAAAAAATAAAGCAACATATATAAATATTCAAGAGATTAGCTAGTTATACTCATCATATAATCATCATATATATTTATTTATATTATATGCATATTAAAGAATATCTCACTCGCCCAGAAAATAAAAGCAAAAGACAAGTGGATGCAAAACAGAAGACTATTGAAGATCGTTAGGAGAAATATTAGCAGAACCTATAACGAATACGGAAAACACTTAAAAGATTACTCGAAGAAACGTAACATAAAAGATTAAAAACTCTAAATTTAGAGACCAAAACATAAATATAAAACCGAACTGATTCACTCAATTGATCCTGAACATAACCCAAACTGATCAAACCTAACAAACCCGATAAAACTCTATTATTGGGTCAACCGGTCGATCGGAATAACCAACCGGTTGACCACTATTACAGACCAACCGGACTGCCGGTTTAGACCAACCAGTCAACTGGCAACAACCAGTTGGTCGACCACTCAGTCTAGCAAATCGATCTACTGGTTAATCAAGATTTCCAGAATCTCGATCTATCAGTCTCTAAATCTGCAAACTTCATAATAACACAATCTATTCTTCAACAACTCATAATTTCAGACATCAAATGAGTTTGCTTCAAGCCAACTAGCATTTTAATACATTAATTCAATCCCTTAAATCATTCTCTCATCAAAATAATATAAAAACGCTAATTACTTCTTATATCCTTCTACAATCAATCCTTAATTGAAAAAAAAAAAAAGGATACTTGAACCAAACACTTCAATTCAAAACTGAAATCCTTTGTAAATAAAAGAGGAAAGTCACAGCAGAGAAAAAGAAAAGGAGAAAACAATGTTCTTAGCAACTTTTTCTTTAAAAACATAGGTTAATTGGGTTGGATTTGGGCTGAACCTTGGCCTAGATTAAGCCAAGAATATGGGTGTTCCAGTCACTGCGACACCAACTAAACTGGTATTTTCATTCTCAAATATTGGCTAGTTGACAAATAAACAAAGGACACTTCGATCTATAAGCATTTGATAAATGAAGTAAGGGCACATTTAACCAGTGAACACGTGACATGATAATATCACGATCCCAGATTTAATCCAAGAACATGTGAACACATGGAAGTAGCATTCATATCAGACTACCAAACCTTGGACAATTAATTGAGGTAATAGGCAAGGTAAGGAATAGTAATTATTTTCATTAAATTCATCATAACAAGACAAATAATAATGCAAACATGTGGATACATATTTTAGTGATACAAACGTAACATTAAAGTTTTAAAAAATGATCACAAGAACCCTTTAGCATTCTTGGATCGATGATGACAAAGGCACGCATGAAATCATCAATCACGCTCTCAAGTATTCTATCAATTACAGGAGTAAAACAGTAGCAAATTGTGTGGAAATTAAGAGCTAGCAGGGCTTCGGCAATCAATTTTAATCCAATCATATAAAATGGATCTAGCTAGCATCAATATGGTCTCCAACGCTATATTATATGTCTCTGTCTCTCTTTTATGGACCAGATATCTTAATCTATAAATTATAAATAATAACTAAAAATAAAATTGAAAAAATAAAAAAAAACATAGATCAAGATATTTAATCTCGTACATGATATTTTTTAAAAAATATAAAGTTTATTTATACAAAAAATAAAAAAAAATATAAATGAATTAAAAAAATATTTTCAAAAATTAAATGTATATAAAATAACTAGAAAATAAATGTTATTTAAAAAAAATTTATAAACAAAAAAAAGGATATAAACAAATATAATTTTGAAAGAAAAACATATAAAAAACATTAATTTAGAAAGAAAAAAAACCCATTTTGTCAAGGCCGTGCGCCTGGTATCAATTGTTATCTCTAATGAAGACTACAGTCAAATCTCAAGGCTCTCTTAGAAGAGACCCAATAACTTTATCTCTTGAAATCTCAATACCATTGTAAATCCATTCTTCTATCCACTATGGTTCCTTCAACAAATATGTAGTCGGCACAGAAAATAAAATTGAGGGGTGAAAGCACAAATAAAACTACGAAATTTAGCTCTTGCACATCTAAATTCATAATTATTTGGACTCCTAAAAATAATTAAATTTGAGATTGTTAAAAAAGAAAAGAAAAGAAAAGAAAAGGTAGAGGGAGAAAAGAAGGGGTTTCCGTGTTGGGGATTTCGGCTCCCCCATGCGCGGACCGGTGGTGTTCTGATACTTGCTCAACGGAGAGGCTTAAGCACACTGACACAATATTTTACGTGGTTCGGCAAATCCGCCTACATCCACGGGAGAGAGTCCATATTATTTAGAGATAGAGAAAGGATACAATAAATATATGGAGGAGGATCACTCAACTCCCAGCTCACACACCCCCGTCGCATATGGCGGCGGGCTGCCGCTACGGCGCACAGCGCTCTTTCTCTTCTTCTCTTCACGTTCTCACACACTCTCACTTCTCTCACATTTCTCTCTCAAATATAAGCCTCCTTTATAGGCATTTTATGGTCAACTTTCTGCAGCAATCAAAGGGGACAATAGGTCCCGAAATCATGCCACTAATTGTGGCATTAGTGATGCTTCCACTAAGCCACAATTAGTGGTGGGGTATTGCCACTAAATGGCAATATCCCAACAATCACCCCTTTGCCATTTGTGTGGGCAATTGTCCTCTTGCTTCTTCAAAGACAAGGCTTGCATCTTGCAGCTCTTCCAAGCTTACCATTCTGAGAGCGTCTTCAACACAACATTCCCCTTCGAGCGTATCAACCATGCTCGGTCCGGAATGATTTTTTCAAGCCTTACACCAAGGCTTACAACACCCCCTCAAACGAATATTCCCAAGTGCGGCAGTCATTATCCGAGTATCTCAATATGATCACAAGCTCACCACTCTTCCAAGAGTCTACTCATCCAGGAGTTGCGCCGCCCTCTCCTTCCACCCTAGGAACCACGCCTTACTTCTCCGTGAGTCTCTCGCTCTTAGTCGTAAGAGTCCAGGTAGCTCTCCACCTTTAACCATGGGGGCGGCCCATAAAGGTTGATCCATATCTATCTTCATACTCGAGTATTACAATGCCATTACCGAGCTCACCACCTTGACAAGAGTCAACTCGTTCTCGGAACCTGCGCATGCCCTTCTCGCTTCTTCATAGCAGCCGCGTCTTAATGCTCCACAAGTCACACACTTATTGTCCAAGGCAAATGTCTTCGGCTCATTGATCTTTAGCATGGGGGCAATATCCATGAAAGTCAATCCCGCATTTGTCTCCATACTCATCATAGCCACTTCATTGGCTATACACTGTCTACTCATATCTAGCCATCACATTGGCTCGGGGTTGTTCCGAACCGGGCTCATATCATGGCCCACACACCTTCTCCTTAGGTGTCTCCGCTCGTCGTCATGCGGCGGTCTGAACTGGGGCTTCTATCACGGCCCTCACACCTTCTCCTTAGGTGTCTCCGCTCGTCGTCATGCGGCGGTCTGAACTGGGGCTTCTATCACGGCCCTCACACCTTCTCTAAGGTGTCTTCGCCCGTTGTCATGGGGCGGTCGATCTGGGGCTTCTATCACGGCCCTCACACCTTCTCTAAGGTGTCTTCGCCCTTCATAGACGGTCCGCATCCTCCTTCAACTGGGATGCATCAAAGTGGCTTTAAGATTCTCTACCACCATGTCGACTTGGGAGAGATTATTGCCACGATCACATAGAACGAGAGAGTTGCGGTACACTCCTCGCAATCCTCCACCTCGATTTCTATGTTTGGAGCTTCTGTGCTTTTCTGCTTGACAGCTCCACCTACACCAACTCTCTTTGGTGTCTTCGCCTTTCATCATAGGTGGTCGCCTTTTATCACATGCGTTTACACCCCCTCAATTAGGTGCCTCTGCAACAGCTCTCTTTCCATCCTTGCATGCATTGGAAAAGTCTTCGCCTGTTGTCTTCATCAAGAGCATAAGAGACTTTCTGTTGTACAAACTTTAATAGTCTCTGCTCTGAGCTTCATCTGGGAACACTTCTTCTCCTTGCACATGTTGTCTCATTATAGTACCTCATTGGATCCTACGGGTACTCCTGCACAATCTCCGTGTGCCCTCGTGCAATTTCTGTTCTCCAGATTTTCCCCCATTCCTTGCTTATGTTTGACAGCTGACTCATCCCGTCATAACACTTGTCCAAGTCAAAATAGGGTGCCAATCTTTATCCCCTTGCTTGTATTTCTCTTCCATTATCGTGGTCTTCATCAATTCTCCCATCGAGAAATCACAGTCACCGAATCTAACTTCTTTGGAGAAATCACCACTTCATCAGATCCTTGAACCTTCGGAACCCAACTGTTCCCTTGTGCCGTCGTCTTGCTAGTCTTCAACTGTTTCATTACAAACCGCTATATATACGAAAATAGTACCGTATGGATAATCCTTCCACTAAGCAAGTTCCCAGGGAAAGATTGGAGGGGTCACACCGGTCCCGCTTTAAAACCCAATCTCCTAGACAGAACTTATCAGGCCATATCTATCCATCGTACTGTCTTTCCGTATATACAACTATTTGATAGCTTTGTCTCGACTTTCCTTTACAAGTGATCTGGAATATACTGGTTTAATACATGATTTCTCAACATCTGGCGAGACTACCAGTTCTTAGATTCGTCAAGATTGGTCTTGGTTAATTTCCACTCTTCACCACAAATTATCCACATGATCGGGTGTCTAGAGTGTCCCAATTTTGCCTTCCTTCAAGGCAACTGAAAAACTTCCCCACTTAGCAGTTCAACACATGTAATTGGGTAAACATGTGAGTCTTCTTCTTCTTCATCTCCATCAACCACCATGATGACCTTCGATGCCTCCCGATCGGGCAATCTCTTTTGTTAATTCATCACTACCATTTTTGGTCTCAAATCTCAACGATCGGACCGTACCATTGCATCCGGAACGATCAAATTAGCTGGAAACAAGTCTGAAATCGTCCAAATCGCACTTCAGACGGCTAAGTTTTGATCAAAACAATTCTGGCCTGATCAACGGCTCAGATTCAATCTCAGATCCGGTTGCACGTATGATCAGCTACACTTGATCTTGTCCCTCAGCTCGCGGCTCGGCTCCAATTCGGCTCGGCTCACTCGGCTCGGCTCGGCTCGGCTCGCGACTGATGATGTGGCAGATGGGTCCCACTATGCTGACATGTCTGCTGACTGGTCGATGATGTGGTCACGACATGGCATGCCTACTGTGCATGATGACATCACCATTACATCAGGCTGATGTCATCATGGGTCATGCTACTGTACATGATGATGTCACAATTACATCATGCTAATGTCATCCTTGGCATGTCTACTGTTCATGATGACGTCACTTTTGCGTCATGCTGACGTCATTTTATCTGTGCCAGTCACATGGGTCGGGTCAACTGGTATTCGGGTCGGGTCAACTCATCCGGGCGAAGAAGACACGTGGGGCGCGTCTGCGCGCGTGGGCAGACGCCTCGCCGGAGAGTGATGGAGAGTGTGATCATGTCCGACGTCCGATTTTGACGCCGTTTTCACCAGTGGCTTCGTCTCGGCCTCCTCTACACAATGGTGTGGTCAAAACACCATTTTGAGAACTTTCATTTTTGAGCAAAAAATCAACCACCACTTAAACCATATGCTCTGATACCAATTGTTGGGGATTCCGGCTCCCCCATGCGCGGACCGGTGGTGTTCTGATACTTGCTCAACGGAGAGGCTTAAGCACACTGACACAATATTTTACGTGGTTCGGCAAATCTGCCTACATCCACGGGAGAGAGTCCATATTATTTAGAGATAGAGAAAGGATACAATAAATATATGGAGGAGGATCACTCAACTCCCAGCTCACACACCCGCCGCATATGGCGGCGGTTGTACGCCCCCATGGCAGCAGCAGCTCTTTCTCTTCTTCTCTTCACGTTCTCACACACTCTCACTTCTCTCACATTTCTCTCTCAAATATAAGCCTCCTTTATAGGCATTTTATGGTCAACTTTCTGCAGCAATCAAAGGGGACAATAGGTCCGAAATCATGCCACTAATTGTGGCATTAGTGATGCTTCCACTAAGCCACAATTAGTGGTGGGGTATTGCCACTAAATGGCAATATCCCAACATTCCGCCGTGTAACTTTTGTTGCCACCTGCATTTCTAGGTATCCAGAGACATGAGAAGCTACCACCAACCAAGATGCAAAAGAGAACGAAACAAATGTCCCGATGGATTCATGGCTTCATGCATCCAAAGAAAGGTTAACAAATTCTTATATATTTAACAGGTTGCAATGGGTTCATTGCTTCAGTTTTTCTTTTTGTGCCCTGAGCAATCCTTCCTCTACCGGGTTTCGTCGGTAAAATAGCACACTAGTTGATGTCCTTCGCTGGCTCGGAGAATAGATTCGGAACAAATGGAACCCACTGATTTGCTTCATTTTCCTGATACCAAACTACTTGTCATCAAGCTGGATTTGTGGTCGGATAAATGATTGGTAGTAAGTTTTGGTTGTTGTATAGAGGACAATTCAGACAAAAAAAATTCGGAATCTAGCGAAAGACAAGATAATTAAGATTGTAAGCCAATTACTTCGAACATGTTATTATCATTGGACAACAATCGATATACCCTGCTAATAATAAGTATAATTTCTTGGTAAGCTAATTTTGATATATGAATTACTATATCTAATTACTAATAGCATTAAGCACATTCATAAATCGTAAAACAGAGAACTCAAAATATATTATTATTGTCTTATCTATACCATGGTCAAGAGTCCTGGGAGGCACAAGGATGGTCGGCTGTTAGCCTGTTAGTACCATCTTATTCTACTCAATACCTCCCTGGGCTGATATCATAGTTTTCTCCAAGAAATTAGGCAGTAAATAAAAATATATTTCAGAAAGATCCATTAATTGTATATGAAACAAGCAAAAATGTACATCTCACTGGCACAAAGCTTGGATGTATCTTTGACAGGTAATTTTAGAAAATTACGATCAAGTTTGGAATCAGTACTTTAGATGGCAGAAACTTACAATATAAAGTTATCATTTGATGAGAATGCATCGCGTTGGTGATCCTTCGAGACCGAGCAATCTTATAGGCAAGCAATGGATAGAATACACACCAGGTTGGATGTCATCGAGTTTTAGGCCTTCCACAATGATGATTTCCTGAAACACACTAGGCATATTTAGTTTTGGATGTTGATTTCCAACACATTCTTTTCCTCGAGTGCAAACAATTTAAACTTTTTTTTTTTTAATGAGGAGATAAAAAGCGAAATCAGGCCATTTGCTTCTACAGAAAATAAATTTTTAGCTCATATATACCAATAATACACCTTGATTAATTTAGTTCTCTAATCATCACAAAATTGAAAGAGACTTTTCTACTGTAGCGGAGAAGACTATCGAAATTCTGAAGGTGGCTTAACAGAAGAATCCAAATTAAACCGCTGAAAGCTTAAATAATCGGCTTCTAATCAACATGAAGAGGTGCTCCAACATGCTAGTCAAAATTAAACATCATTTAATTACTTTACACTGCATTAGTCTCACCCTGCTTTCCAAAAGGACAAGATGAGCTGGAACCAAATCACTCCAAGCAGCAACAGCTAAGTAATCAATTCCTACATTGAAAAAGAACATGTGCATAGAAGTTTTGAGAAAAACATAGCTAAAGAACAAAGTGCTAGATTGAAGAAGGTTAGTAGCTTACCAACAAGCTTAATGTCGTGTTGTCTACCAACCATTTTGCTCCATCCGTTGTAAATCCCACAAAGCTTGTATCGATCTGATTTTTGAACATAAGTCGCCTTGAAATTTTTAGTTATCGATACGTAAATAAATAGCTATGACCCGGATCAGCAATCAAGCATACCCAATCTAATGGTCTCGGCCAGCCCCCACCGTATTTGAGGTTCTTACAGCATATTGGCCTCACAATTTTTACCGTGGAAAACTCATGAAACTAATCGAAAGTTTTACCATAAGAAGTTTTCAGGCTCCATTTAGGCTATCGATTGATGCACTCATAAGAAGTTTTTTTTATCTTTGATTGAAGCATGAGATGATCCCTTCTATATAAAGCATTCATTTTGACGCAAAAGGCGTGTCAATTCATGCATAACGTTTAATAGGTAAATTTATATACCAACACAGTTATAAATCTAAAAAAAGTTTGAACTAATCAAACCAGTTAAATAATAAAAACGATCATAATTTTTAATTCAAATGTTAAATCACTCTGAAATTTTGTAAGCACGTTCGACATACTCGGGTCTGTATAAAATAAGCTAGTTAGCACCGACTAAAGTCGTTTTCATGCCCGAGTTAGCGCTTGGAAGTTTATGTTTTGGAATTTTCATTACTTTTTTATTATTTTTGGATTAATTTTTTTATTTTTCTTGTTATTTTTAGATTTGTTTTTTACTATCTAGTTGAGGTTGATTTAGTATATTATTTAAATAGTTTTGTATACTATTAATATTTAAATTATTTATATTTAAAATTAATCCAATTAGAGTTTCTTGACAATTTAATTACTTATAATCTAAATGATGTGATGTTTTTATAGTGCATTGACCTCACTGTCTATTCTCTCATATCTTAATATATAATTTTATATTTTTTAATTTAATCATCAATTTTTTTAAGCCAATGAATACATCAACCCACATAGAATTACCTGTCGGTATTTTCTGTCCTGAAAAGAACACGTCGAGCTCCTTTGGGAATATGTAAGGACTTCATAACTTCAGCTGTACAAAATAGACAATTCTGTTGAATAAATCCTGGAAACAAAACAGAGGAAGAGAAAAAAACCTACTGGTGACCCGTAAAAGAGCCGAAGAAAGGACATTGAGAAAATTAAGAAAGAAAAAAACAGTAATGACAAAACTACGGTAGAAAAAGGTTGAGAATTCTGATTCACTGAATGGAATCACCCCCGGGTATAAGTAGGCTACGGTCTGAGTTTATATTTATTAGAGAATAATATAAATTATATTTTGAAACCTTATCTAACAACTTAAATTATTAGATTGAGATGGTTCTTTAACATAATATTAGAGCTTTGATAACTAAGCGGTCATGAGTTCGAATTTCACTATCCTCATTTATTTGATAAAAAATTAAGCACAAGGTAATGTGGGCCTGTGCAAGTTTCAAATTCAAAGACCTTTCACTTGAGAAGGTGTATTAGAGAATAATATAAATCATATCCTGAAACCTCACCTAACAACTTAAGCTATTAGGTGTTAGGTTAATCTATTGGGTTGAAATGTTTTTTTTACCGTATTTATACTATAAAATATGCACAGAGAACAAAGTGGAAAACATACCAGTTATGTTCGTCCCCCTTGGAACATCAATTAATAGTCCAGGACCTATTGAAACAACAATTTCAAGATCGATCAGGTTCTCATATATACGCACCATCTACCATACACAAACCTTCTTCCTTTCCACAAGCCCATTAACAAGAGAGAAGAAAAAAACAGGATTAAACCAACAAAACACCACAACTATATATGTAAGTATAAGAATATTTTCATTACCATTAAATACTTCAAGGTCAAGAGTGTCCACATCAAACCCAGCATCGAAGTAATGATCATAGTAATGTCCAGGTGCATCGACGTGTGTGCCAGTATGAGTGATCAACTTCATCTCCGATATGTTGGCGAAGGACCCATTCTTCATGCTTTCAGGGAGCCTTAGGAACTGACCCAGCCCATTTTCTGATCCCATGGACGGCATGTCGCTTGTGTACCTGTGGGTTATGTCAAATATTCTCCCATCACCATACACCTCACGCCTGATTGGGATAAGTTTGCTGTCTTGTGAAGCGGGGAAAGAGGTGTCCATGCTGCCAGGGATGGTGGGGTAAGCGCCGCTGGAGGCTGCGGTGGTGGAGAGGGGAGACAGGAGCAGTAACAAGAGGAGGGATGCCATGGCTTTGGCCTTTACTCAAATGACAATTGAAATCACCGAAAATTGAGTTGAAGTTACTGTATATATCTAAAAGATTACGATGGGGATACCTGTGGTTGTAGAGAAGAAGCAACGCTACAAGTTATTATAATATTTTATATTATATTTTGAATCATATAGTGTTTTATTTCTACAACCTTATGTCATTAATTATTTTGACAAGCCAATCCGTGTTAGATGTTACTAGATTTGTGTCCCGTTCTCGACCGACAGTCTATAAAAAAAAATTGAATGTAAAAAGAAATATTAAAAAAAATAAAGTTAAATAATATGATTTAAAAAATACAATAATACTAAATAAAATAAAAAAATAATAATTAAAAAAATCAAAATAACCTGACTTGAGTTTACTCGGGTTACCAAACAACTAAATATTGATAGGTGAAATTAGAAAAAAAAAATCAATTAAATCAGGTTAACTCGAAAACTTCACAACTATAGACATAAGATTAGAATAATTTCATAAAAAAATATATAAAAAAAAAATTTGAAGACCAATTCTTAATAAATCAAATGAGAATATGATAACTTTACATAAAGAAAAATGAAAAGAAAAACATTGGAAGCTCAATCTCTAGCGAATAAAATGCTGAATCACAAAATTTTTAAAAAGTAAATAAAAAAGTTCAAGAAAAATCAATTCAAGCCCCCCTAAGTCAAGCTATAAAATCTCTAACCTAGTCGTGATACCAAGATGACCGTGTTTGAAAGCAAATTGAATAAAGTCATAAAGCTTAATTAATGAAGAACTTAATGTGAAGGATGAAAACAAAAAAAATTGAAAAAGCAACGGAAAAATATATAATTCAATCGTGGTTAACCCGCAAACCTTGCGACCATGAGCACAGAATCAAGATTACCTAATAGAAAGAAAAGGAAAAAAAGTATAAAAATCAATTTCTAATAAATTAAATGTTGAAAGATAAAATTAAAATAAATTAATTTTAAAAAAGGATCCAAAAAAAGTCAATCCACGTAAAACTTTGAAACCAAATACCCAGGTTAACCCACAAACCCTGCGACCATGACACAAGATTAGAATAACCCTATAAAAAAAAAAGGTAGGAATATCAATTTTAAATAGATTAAATATTTAAAGATGAAATTGAGATAAATCAATAAATCCTTCACCCGGTTTAATCAAGAAGCTTAATTCACAACCAATTTAATTTTTAAGGATAAAATCATGAAAAAATATCAATTTAAAAAACTTGCAAAAGAAAAAAATATAGCAATACAAATAATAAGGATCAAATTTAATCAAAAACACCCATGAATGATGAAATTGTAAACAAAAAAAAACAATCTAAACAATAATCCCAAATAAAATAAATAGTAAAAAAAATTAAAAAAATAAAAGGGGATGAAATTGAAAAAAAAAATTATAGCTTATTCAAAATAAAAGAAATATTAATAAAAAAAGAATGGGGACCAAATTTGAAATATTAAAAGATAAAAGGGAGTGAAATTGAAAAACATTTGTAATTTTATAGGTTATTCAAAATAAATAAAAATAGTAATTAAAATGACAGAACCAAATGTGAAGGAAAAATAAATTTAAGGGGTTGTCTAAAATTTTGAAAGGGGTTGATGTTGAATTCGAGAAGAAGAGAAAGAATAAGAAAGGAAAAAAAATGGTTTTTGGTGCTAAACTAAAGGTTCGTCTTGTCCACGTACTATGTCATCGCATAGATGATACCAAGACCTTTTAAACATCATCCTAGAAGATGATGTTTGGTGGTCGAACAACCTCACACAAGTTGTCCAAACGGTGCAGGGATTGTCCATACACGCCACTAAGTTTTTTTAAAATTAAAAAGATCAAAATGCTCCTTAGTAATAGGCATTATATTCTTTTATTATAGGGTTAAATTAGTAATTTTATTATGTAAAAAAAAATTAATCTAACCCCATATAATTTATAAAAGATAATTGTGTCATGGTAAAAAAAAAATCATTTTACCTATAATACCTAATTCAAAGATTGAATGGTTAAATTATAATTTTGTTATTATACTTTTACAACAAATAAAGTTTTTTTTTCCTTGGGATACAATAACTTTCCTTCCCCTTAGTTTATTTTTAAAAAAAAATTAATTTAATTAAAGTCCTTAATCTTTGAAGTAAAAATATGTGAATTGTGCTTGCTTGTAGACTTAGATTTCCAATTGGAGTTTCCGATTTTCTTTCCCCAATAAAGTTCATTGATTTGACAGTATTGTATGCATAGTTTTTTTTCTTTTTTCTTCAGTTTGATAGGATTAAATTTTGTTATTTGATTGCATAGAATCAAATTATCTAGCCCGAGACTAACCAAGGAAAAAGCATTTCTGCTAAAGTCATCAATACAGCACGCCTGTGATCAAGTTGATCACTCACACCCACGTTCGTCTGAAAGTATGACATAATATGACTGAGAATATCCTGAAGAAGAAGTTCAGCGGAAAAAATGGTGGAAGAAAGGATGGATTGCTACATGACAACACTAACCTGCCAGCATTGTTCAGAACTTCATGTTATTCCTCTCATTTCGATTAGTGAAGGAACAAACTAATGTGATATTGAACAACGTTTGTAGCCGAAACAGAACTCATGAGTTTGTTTAATGAAGTAAGGGAAACAGCACTAAACAGCGTGTTAGGAAAAAACGTACATGGATGAGTAATAATTATGAGGTGGCTAGAATTAATCAATATGATGGTTCATTCATTTTGCTCTATTCTTACAGTGTGATCCCATGACTTTTGAAGTTATTGTAAAAGAAATAAAAGGCTATGCATGATAGAATTGATGTAATTAAAGGAAAAAAAAAACTTGTATGAAGTTCAAAGTTATTCAAATGAAGTTAGGATAATGAGAAGTGCCTGCTCCACAACAAAATAATCAAATGCCAACCAGCACTTGCCATGTGAAGATGGTCAAACAAGATTTCAAAACAAGGAATTGCTGATTGTGGCATCATCAATTACTAACACAGCCTCACATTAATGCAACCATTGATATAATTTGTTGTTGTATTGTCTTTCTCGCCAGGAACAAAACTAAAACAAATCTGCCCAGAAAACTGCGTGATTGAGTTTTTTCTAATTGAGCATAAAGAAAATCTATACAAGCACTGATCCTGGGTCGGGGAAGGTTTCTGTTGCCACTTGCCAGTCAATGAAGCGCCCGCCTAAATTTGAATCCTGATCAGAAAGGAATGTATCTCCCTCATCATTAGACCAGCACACAGGCTAGGCAAATATGACCTGCCTGCGATTTGGGCTCACTGGGAAAATGTGTTGAGAAGAGACAATGGAACTGCTAAAATATGTGAGATGAAGTTGGTCACTCACACTGGCCTCTGTTTGTGATCCTTTCTGACCAGACAATTCACGTGGGATAAACAGTAGGCTTTTGTTGTGGTAGATTGTATCTTGCCTGTTGTGCCATGGTGTGGCATGTGAGCTGGTAGCAGCATTGAACAAGCGTGAATAAAGGATCCATGAAAGAAGACAAGAGAGTGTCTCCCTCGTCACAATTAACTCTAAAATGCGACATATCCTTTGTTACTGATCGTTTTTTATATATTGAAATTGAGTTTTAAAAAATGCGTCTTTCCTTGAGAGAAAAATGGATGAATGGTTTTACTTTTGAATCATAACAAAAATGTCAAATGCTTTGCTTTCAATCGAAAACAGATCTTAACCAGCCCCCGTTTTCAGATCAAATGCAACTACCGAACAGCCAAACGACTGGCCAAGATTGCACGCTATGATTATATACCACTCATTATTCTAATTCTCATCCTCTAATCAGTCAGATCACTCAAACTTCCATTTATGGCCATTCAACAATTGTTAGAGATAAGTAGAACCGGATCTCTTTAGGGTTCATTAAAAAGGCCAGTGTGCCTTGAAATAATCAGATTCCCCAAAAGGGCATTATCATTCACGTATCTCCATAAGGGAAGCAAAGGCAAAAATGAACGCAGGTGAATGATAAGAGATGAAATCTCAAGAAATAAACATTCAAGGTAAAATAAGTTCATATACGTCCATAAAGCTAATAGAGAGTTCGAATTATTAGTTTCTTTACAGCCAGCCTGTCTCCTGCTCTAGCCTAAGCACAACCCGTGCACCGGTTTGGCATGGTCTTGCGATGATATCAATAACTAACACTGAATGTTATCATTTGATGAGAACGCATCTTATTGGAGATCCCTCGGCGCCAAACAACCTCAGGGGTAAACAATGGACAGAATATACTCCAGGTTGGATGTCATCCAGTTTTAAAGCCTCCACAAGGATGATTTCCTGAAAGCATAGTACCACCGTTAGTGCTTAATGTTGATCGCTAACAAACCTTTTGTCTTAAATCTAAAGACTTGGGAGGAAAAAAAAATCAAACTTAAATTCTGGTTTGGTTTTCAAAATTCCAGAAAACAAAATGTCCTATTAACCTCTGAAGTACCAGAATCCCAGCTTAGTTCTCTGCTATACAAGCCAAGTGAATGAAAATGGAAATTCAAACAAGTGGAAAAGATTAAGTTTTTTAGGGAAAAACTGACAAAAATATTCGAAAGAAAACATTCCATAATCATTGGACAAAAAATCGCCATACCCTGCCTTCTAGAAAGACAAGATGAGATGGAATCAAATCACTCCAGGCAGCAACAGATAGGTAATCAATTCCTGCATCAGGAAACAGAAAATCTTGTTGGTTATATATCAGTTTTGAAAGAAAAAACAGAGCATATGAATTTGAACCCATTAAAAGTGATAAATGTGAACAACACCCAAAACACACAAAAAGGTGAGGACCAACCATCCTATTGTACATTGTATAACAAAAAAATCATCTAAGGATGTATTAAACGATGTCTTTATGATATAATTTATCACCATTGTTAATCGATTTCATTCAACAACGTTTGATTCAAAGAACTGCGCGCCACCCCACTCATGAAACATGAAGACTAAAGTTTTTTTTTGCGAGCAACACAGATAAAAGATGCTCAAGCAAGCAAAAAACAAGAAAATCATAAACTGCTGACGAAAGTATATAGCTTACCAACAAGCTTGATGTCAGTGTTGTCTACCAACCATTTTGCACCATCCTTCGTGAACCCCACATAACTTCTATCAAACTCCCTTTTGAACATAAGCCGCCTGAAATTAAATTAGAGTTAGTAACATAAACACAGTCCAAACTCATTTAGAAACTTTCATTCATTGAATCAAAATTCATGCAAGAGACATTTCGCTATCTTTATCATTGCACTGCAAAAAAGTTAGGATATTATGGTGAATATCCTGAAGAGCTTCAGCAAAAAGAACGGTGAGAAAAAAGATGAATTGTGACTACAAGACTCTGCAACTCGATGACACCAGCCAGCATCATTCATAATATTCCACTCATTTTGAATTAGAGAAAACTAAAAATGGACAGAATGCTGTAACAGAGTCTATCAAACTGTTTAACATGTTATAACTTCCATCACCACTACAAAATCTTTCAATTCCATCGTCATATGCCCCTTGTAAAGTCTAAGATCACTTACATCAGCACATTACGATGCACTTTGGTAGTTTGATATTAACCACTTTCCACACTCTAAATCATCATTACTTACATCCATTTAAAGACTTAAATGGAATATAACTCCAAGAAAAATGAGAAAATAAAATGTAAGAGAAAAATGGAAGGACATGGGTAGTAACGGTTTCTTAAGAGGGAGAAAAAAGATTCATAAATCCCTTCAAATCACACAGAATGATATGTGCTTTTAAACTGTCAAAGTTAAAATTGTTGCATTTAAATAAAAAATAAAATTTAATGATAGTTCTAAGGATTTGCAATCCCTAGATAAACCAATACAACAAAGAAATCCCATGAAATAATCCATACCCATAGGGCTAGTAAATGAACTTGTGTGAAGTTCAAAAGCTATCTAAGAAAAGGCACAAATAACGAGAAGTACTTCAGAAAAAAAAGTAACCATACGCCAAACAGCACTTGCCATACAAAAATAGTTAAACAAGACCAAAAAACAATTCAAAGAATAACTAATTATGGCACCATAACAATTACCTAAGCAACATCTGATTAATTCCTTAACCTCCAATGATGGAATCCTTTTATGGTTAGATAACGATAGGAAAGTATCTTCAAGAAAATAATGGTACCACACAAAAGTTGATGAAACTGTTCACCTGTCAGTGTTTAGTGTTCTGAAAAGCACGCGACGCACTCCCTTTGGAATGTGTAAGGACTTCATAACTTCAGCTACAAGATCATGCAGTATTATTAAATCCCCAGGGAAAAGGAAGGGGATGAGGAAAGCATAGAGGACATATAAAAAAATAGTAATTAAAAGAAATACTGATTACAGCTTTTTGCTGGGAAGGGGCAGTATGGCAATAATTAGCGATACATACTTGTCTAAATTTTACTGATACTATTACTGGCTGAAGTTACCAGCACTAAATTTAAAGCCTTTATATGGCAATATATTGAGGTGGTTACATATGAATAGCCATTGTGTGGAAGGTAAACTGTGGAAGCTATTAAGCCACTATCTCATAATTTATTGTTTTATCAGATGAATCCATAATTAATTACCAACGAAAATAAGCTAAACCAGATTATCTTTCTCACCCCAGTAATTAAACTAGCACAAATTTTCAGAAACATTATCCACACACAGATGCAATGGCACAAAATTGTATGACTTGAATTTCAGATATTCTGCCTAAGGTTCATTATTAGCAATTTAACATAATTACATAATCCAAAATAGAAGTTCAAGGAAAATACTAATTTGTTTCTGATTTCAAGTATCAAAAATACATACCAGTTATATTGGAATGCCTTGGAACATCCACTAGCAAAGCAGGACCTATAACAACAAAATCCCACGATCAAGTTAATAAATTTTATTTCGTTCTTTATGTAAATCCAATGCAAAACAAAGGAGAAGTAATCAAATTATAGAGATAACAAAACCCAGCAAGCAAGTTTTGTTCTTTATCATTACCATTAAGGACTTCAAGATCAAGAGTATCAACATCGAACCCAGAATCAAAGTAATGATCAAAAACATGTCCAGGTGAGTCAACATGCGTGCCAGTATGAGTAGGTAACTTCATTTCTGAGTTGTTAGCGAGAGACCCATTTTTCATGCTCGCTGGTAAAGACAGGAACTTTCCCAACCCGTCTTTAGAGTCCCAAACCGGCATATCGTTTATGTATCTGTGACTTATGTCAAAGATTTTACCATTGCCGTAGATTTCGTTGCGGATTGGAATCAGGTTGTCGGGTTGGGAGGAGGAGACTGAGGTGTCTATGGTGCCCGGGATTGTGGGGTAGGCGGCGGTTGAAGCGGTGGTGGAGAGGGGAGAGAGGAGGAGGAGGAGGAGGAGGAGGAGGAGAGGGATCATGGTTTTGGTGGTGGACATGGCGAAGTAAGAAGCGAAGTGTTTTTTGATGATTGTTGAAATTGGATTGTCTTCTCGCACGTAAGTTGTTTTGGGAAGCGACGGAAGTGCCTAGGGCCTAGGGGAAGTGGATTATATGTGAATTCTCAAATTGAAATTGAAAAATTATCTAAATTCTAAAGATCACATTATAAAATCTGGTAATCTATAAATTTATAACTTGAATGAGATCAACAAAATTAGCTCATGATACTTCTGGCTAACAATGTTATAGTTGGATGGATTTTCTTTTTCAAGGTGGTCACCAGAGAACCTGGAATTCATAATCCATGCTGAAAATGAGTATAGAATTATTATTTTTATTTTCTTTTTGGTATAAAGCATGGTTATCAAACCCGATCCGGGGTTGATCCGGTCAAGGAACTGGGTCCCGGGTTACATGGATTGACCCAAGTTAATCCAGCTCATCCTAAAAAAATTTAAAAAAAATATTTGAAGTTTTAATATTTCATATGAAAAATTAAAAAACAATCCATATAAAAATAAGTTAGATATTTTATAAATAATGAAGTTTAAAAGATTATTTCCAAAGGTTTTTTATCCCACATTGAAAAGATATTAAGTTAGTATGTTATCCTTTTAAGTTGAAGTATTAAACTAAAAAGTTTTTTATCCCACATTAAAAAAAATATAACTTTTTTCTTGTGAATATAGAGAGTATTTACTAAAGGGTTTCAAATCCCACATTGAAAAAATAAAACATTCTTCTAGTATTTATATAGTGAACTTTAAAAAGGGTTAATAACCAACTAAAAAATATATAAAAAAAAATGGGTTTTTGGGCTAGGAGAAAAAACACATTTGAAAAAAAAATCGGGTCTCAACCGGGTTTTGTTGAGTCACCTAGGTCACGGGACAACCCAGCAAGTCAACCAAGTTTTGTCGGGTTTTTACTCATCTCGGTCTTTTGTCTTATCCATACCGGTGCAACCATCGAGTTGACCCGCTGGGTTGATCCAGTTTTAATAACTATGGTATAAAGTATAGATTATTAAATAATGCTAGGTAACCTTGGATTGTAATTTAAAATTAGAATGATGGAGGAGACTCGTGAAATGCTGCCCCCCTGCGGCCGAATGATGTTCCAAATACATGTGTTTATTTGAATTTCGTCTTTTTAGTCTTAGGAATTCTAAACTTACGGTAAAAACCTTAGTGCCTGTAAAAACAATCTCAAGAAAACTTAATGATCATCCGATGATAAAGTCAGTATGTATAGGAATGACAATAAATATCTTAAAAGAACCTTAAATTCAATGAATAAAGATGTTTATTCTTGAATTTTAAGTGAGTTAATAATATGAAATATATAAGAGTTAATCTTACGGGATAAAAAGTTATGAACTCTTACCTAGATGGTTCAGAAAGTATTTATATCCTTTGAACCTTGTTGTTTTTAGAGAGGGGAAGGATTAGAAAGTCATTTACTTTCGACGACATTAATGAGAGACAAATATCTTGTACATATATTAATGAAACAGCAAATATGGTAGGTCCTTTAAGAGATCTTTTATACATCAATGGGCATGAGAAAATCATTATATTAATACGAATGATTATTCTAAATAAAGAGACATGGCGGTTTATCATACCTTAAATACTTTTATTTTAAGAGATAGTCTAGGATTAGGTATATAATATTAAAACTTGGTAATGATTGAATCTAAATATTTTGGATTTGTATGTTTATCAAACCTAAAGAATTTAGATTTGGTTGTTGGCTAAATTCTTTTAGTATAACATGTTTGTCAGAACTATTTCATTTGATTAAGATTTTTATGAAAACCTTAACCAAATATTTTAACTCATCACATTTCATCTAGTCCAAACTTCCATCTAACCGTTTTGCATGATTTCTTGAGGTTCTGAAATCCAAATTAGAATTAAAATTCATCAAAATGAGCTTAAATGGGTAAAGTTATTTGCAATACCTACCCCTGTATATTTGGGTAAGCAATCAAGTGTAAGCAACTGGATGAATTGTTTGACCTCATCTATACAGGATATGGTCGCACAAGAATTCCCAATCAAGGCCTGAAATTGTTTTTTTTATAGCGGCCCGTGTAAATAAGCCACACCGCACGTATCTTTAAAACCTAGCTGTGCAATGTCACCAGGATCCATGTCTTCAAGCCCAATGAACACCATGTTGAAACCTGGCACCCAATACCATGTTGAGCAGGGCAAATAAAACTAATGGAAACATGCCAGCTAATTTCTAATCCTTTAATATTTGTTGTGCGGTTGTTGTCTTAAATTTTATTAAATAAAAAACCAGCCTGACAATTTGCCTTCGAACATTCAGTGAGGTATCCTTTAAACAATATGTATTTCCATGGCGTGATCTGCCCAGTACATATCCATGTCTATTTAATTTCTTCATATATCAGTGTGCTATGTGTACTGTTTTATATAACACTGTCAGCGAAACAGCAACGATTTCCTTATCTGTAAATTTTTTTTTTTTTTTGCTTTGATTGATTAACAACAACTAAGCCGTAAAATGCATGCAGGGCTGACGGATAAACAATAAATAGCTGTTTTGTTAATGAGAACGCTCTTCTAGCACTTTGCTCCGTTGACCAGTAAAATCTTTCGTCTTTTGGATCGATCAGGTAGCTATATATGTTCAAGAATAATGTTATTCGGTGTTTTGATAATAATTAATTATATATTTAGATTAATTTTTTTTTTCAATAAAACTGATCAGATGATTGGTGATTAAAAAAAACTGTTTCTGCAATAATTATTGGTGGTAGAAACCATAGTTATTAAACCCTGCCCGGGGGTTGACCCGGCCAAGAGACGGGTCCCGAGTTTCATAGGTCAACCCGGAAAAATTTAAAAAAATTAAAGTTTTAATATTTTATATGAAAAAATTAAGAAAAAAATCTATGTAAATATAAGCTATACATATTGTAAATAATGAGATTTTAAAGAATATTTAAAAAAAATTATCCAACATTAAAAAGATATTATGTTAAATTTTTAAGTTAAAGTATTTAAACCAAAAAAGTTTTTTATCCCACATTGAAAAAACATAGCTTTTAACTTGTGAACATAGAATATATATAATAATGGGTTTCAAATACCACATTGAAAAAAGATAACTTTTTTCTTAGGAACATAAAGTATATATACTAATGTGTTTTCAATCCCATATTGAAAAAACATAATTTTTTTCTTGTGAACATAGAGTATATATACTAATGAGTTTCCAATCCCACGTTGAAAAAACATAGTTTTTTTTCTTGTGAACATAGAGTATATATACTAATGGGTTTCAAATCTCACGTTAAAAAGATATTATGTTATTCTTTTAAGTTAAAGTATTTAAACCAAAAAGTTTTTATCTCACATTGAAAAAACATAATATTTTTATTAGGAATATAGAGTATATATACTAATGGGTTTCAAATCCCACATTTGAAAAAAAAAAAAAAGAGAAACCGGGTCTTGACCGGGTCTCCCCCGAGTCGCCTGGGTCACGGGTTGACCCGTTGGGTCGACCGGGTCATTGCATTGACCGGTATTTTAAGAAACCCGAACCGGTCCAGCCCCTGGGTCAGCCAGATCTCAAGTCGACCCGCTGGATTGGTCCGGATTTAATAACTATGGTAGAAACACAGAATCGTATCCGATTCCCTGTTTCAACAATAATTAGATAGGTCCTTCCTTACAATAAATTTTCATTTATATATATGAAAAAAATGTTTTATTATAATAAATATAATTTAATTTATTAGATTTTAAATTTATTTTTAAAAAAATTATTAATTCAAGTCTCGTAAATTTTATAAATACCGAATACCGAAGACTTAAATTATCATTAATTTGAAATATATAAAATTAATTAAAATACTCTTAAATTTACTACAAATGTGGAGATGGTTTTAATTCAACGGATAACTGCCGACCTCATGTTATTTCTTTTCATTTTTTTATTAAGAATCTGACGTCAAGTTCTTTGAATCACAGAAATTATGACATGAGAAATTATGGATGAAAGAGGAGGATTGGATATCTTTCGAAGTTGCAGTGTTGCGATGATTACATTAGAAAAAAACTTATCAAGTGTTTCACCTTGTACAGGATGCCGAGATTTAGTTCGGTGGTATACATAAGCTGGCTCGAGATATATTCTACGTGTTAAAAAACAAAATAAAAAAACTCGACGATTTATATGCTACTAGCCCCCAGTTATGCAATTTGTTTATACAGAACAACTACCGAATCCAAAGCTCAGCCAACCAAAATTCCAGATCATGCACTTGGTCATCCTAGCAAACAGTACTAAATGTCTTGATACAAACATCTACATGTCTGACCATACATCAACTCCACTCTTTGAAGTGCTGTCCAGCCATACATAAACTCATCGAAGCCCCAATTCCACACAGACAACCCTCCAACTTTCTCCACGCTGCCATTTCTTACCTCTTAAGCCCCTTAAGATCTCTAACCAGCGAAAATGCTGCCTAGCATCCTTTCGTTCCTGCTTTCCTCCTTTATTCTCTTCAACACCGAAAATCTCGTAGCCGTGGCTCTCACTTCGCCACAAGACATCTCAGCTCTCAAAGCCTTCAAAGCCTCGGTCAAGCCAAGTTCAATCCAGCCATGGTCTTGCCTAGCTTCATGGGACTTCACCACCGACCCCTGTGCCTTCCCTCGTCGGACCCACTTCATTTGTGGCATCACCTGCTCCCCTGACTCAACTCGAGTCACCCAGCTCACTCTTGATCCAGCTGGCTACTCAGGCCAGCTCACCCCACTCATCTCCCTGCTCACTAGCCTCACCATCCTCGACCTCGTAGACAACAACTTCTATGGCCCTATCCCCTCCTCCATCTCCTCGCTTATCAACCTCCAAACCTTGACCCTGAGTTCCAACTCGTTCTCTGGCGCAGTCCCTAACTCAATCACCAACCTTAAATCCCTTGAATCTTTAGACTTTTCACATAATTATTTATCTGGGTACCTCCCAAAAACCATGAATTCAATGTCAAGCTTAAGAAGACTTGATCTTAGCTACAATAAACTAACTGGCCCCTTACCAAAACTACCTTATAACTTACTAGAACTGGCTTTGAAGGCCAATTCCTTGTCTGGCTCGTTATCAAAATCATCTTTTGACAGGTTAACTGGGTTAGAAGTTGTTGAACTCAGTGAAAACTCGTTCACTGGCACATTAGAACCCTGGTTCTTTCTCTTACCTGCACTTCAACAGGTTGATTTAGCCAATAACAGCTTGACACGTGTCGAGATATCAAAGCCTAGTAATGCGAGCAGTGACCTCGTTGCTGTTGATCTTGGGTTCAATAAAATCGAGGGGAATGCCCCCTTGCATTTTGCTGATTATCCACTGCTGTCTTCTTTGTCACTAAGGTACAACCGGTTACGCGGCACGATCCCATTGGAGTATAGTCGAAAGAAGAGTTTGAGAAGGCTATTTCTCGATGGGAATTTCTTGATTGGGAAGCCACCACCAGCTTTTTTCGCCGCCGACACGTCTGTTTCCGGTAGCCTAGGGGATAATTGTCTGCAAGCATGCCCAGGTTCGTTTCAGCTGTGCATGCCTACACAGAAGCCAAGTTCCGTATGCAAGCAAGCCTATGGTGGAAAACCAAGGTCTTAATTTGTCAGAATGTTATATAGATATTTTTATTTTTTTATTAATTACACGAAATAACACTAATGTGTATTGAGAGTTTTTAAATAGTGAATGGTCACTTTTGGATATGAAAGGTTAAAGGAGCCTACCCTGGCCCTTGATTGTTTCTGCTGCTTTGCTACCTTTAAATGACACTTTTTCTAGATTTTTATTATGATCAGTGTATTGTGATTTTTTTATTTAAATATTATATTATACAAAACTCAAAACAATGTGCACATATTTTCCAGTAGATTTACTTTTTTTTTTCAATATGATTCTTTTTTTTTTTGGATTGCATTTTTTTTTTCCAAGTTAAAAAATAATTAAATCAAATTTATTGATCAAAAAATAAAATTAAAAGATATAGCATCAAAGTAGAAAAAAACACCATAAATAGATGATGTGTCAAAGTTCATATAAAAATTTTAATTTAGTTCTTAGATTTTATAAATTATACCTATATAATCTCTTTTTATTTTTTTCAATTCAATTTTGGTATAAGATTTTGTTATTTCTTAATTTAAGAAATAAAAGGGAGATAATCGAATTCAAGAAAAAAAAAAGTTTGCGTAGATAACAACAACAAAAACAATCAATTTTTATGTAAAATGCTTCTATTTGATGAAGAGGGTTCAACTTAAGTGTTTTTTTTTACCTTGAAAGTGCCTAAAAAAACATATTTGAGTTCTTAAGATTTTTTGTTTCAAGTTGATTTTAGGTTTTAGGTTTTAGGATGGTTTTTTGGGTTTTGTGAGACCATGGATGAGTTTATCAAGATGACTAAGGTGCTTTCTGGGAGTTTTTGGTTAAAATGAGTTGAAAAGTGATTTTTTTTGGTCAAAAAACCTTCGACCCTAATTTTCCAGCCATTATGGTGACTAGAATCTAGGTAAAATCAGATGATATATCGTCTGATTTATTTTTTTCAAAAACATTTGTGGTGGACCCTGTCTATAATGTTCATAACTCATTTCTGAGTTATTCTCTAAATTCATCTTCTTTCTTTCTAAAATAAAAAATCAAAAAAATAAGATTAGATTCTCGATTTCATCTAAAATTGCAGCTTGATTTTTTTTTATTTGAAATCCTCTTAGCTTACTTTTGCCAAAATATCAGTCCTTATTTTATTTTTTTATTTTGAAAAAAAAGAGATGATTTTAGGGAATAACCCAGAAATAGGTTTTGACAATTGTCCCCCTCTTTACAATACTTACAATATAAAGTCTTGTAAGAGACTTTAAATAATAAGTTTTATATATAAAAAAAAAGATATGATTGACTCACCAGATCAAGAAATGGTCAATCATTTTATAAGTGTTTGAAGTAAGGGTTCAAAAGCGCGCTCAGAGAAAAAAACACACTATATTGCCTTCATGTAAGGTAGTCACTTATTTTTTTTAAAAAAAAATTAATGAATTTAAGGAATAAATCAAAAATAGATTATGACATGCAATTAAAAAAAACATATTAAGGGCCTAAGCACACATGCCCTTACATGACCTTTTTCTTTTTTAAAAAATTTGTTTTTTTAAGTGTATTTTATATGTATTTTATATGCATTTTTTCAAAATTATTTTTTATTTATATTAAAATATATATTAATTCTCTCATTTATTTTGTTTATATACCCTATTTTAAATGATAATTATTTTTGAGTTATTTTGTATACATTTGATTTTTGATTAGACTATTCTAATTCATTTATAATTTTATTATGTTTATATAAATGAAAAAAAATTTATTTTTGAATAATATTTCTAATTTGTGTAACTTTACATAATATTTTATTTTATTTTATTTTATCCAATCAATTTTATGTGTATCAATTTCTATTATCGTTTGATTATATAAAAATTTGATTATAGTAAACAAAGTCATTCAATACAACTAAATCAAAGACCCGTGTTTTAAGGTTAGATATTTTGATTTATATATTTTGATTGATTTTTTTATTTTCATCTTCATTTATCGTTAATTTTTTTTTATCATTTTTAACACATGTGGTTCTCAATGTATTTGATTATATATATATATATATATAAAAACTTTTCAATTTACACTTGTATTTTTTTTATATACAAACATACGTAAAAAAAAGCTTGCATATATAATTTTTTATAACAAAAAATATCTGATTTGCAGCATAACCGGATCAAATAGCTAGTTTATACTAATGTTTGTTATATAATTACTTATACTTCTAAAATTTAATTACTGAATACTTTGTATATGAAACATGCATTAAATATCGATTATCCCAAAGAACACAAATCACTAACACTGTAGAGGAAATTGGCGATAAAGTGAACACGCTTCAGGAAAGGGTTAAAAATGATATTTGGTGGCTGCTCCTTTAAAGCATTTTCACCTCAATTATCTCGGATCTATCATTACTACTTTGCTCCAGTCAAATGCGGGGATAGTTCGACATATAACATCTGTGCTAGGTGATTCGCTTTGTTATCCGAACCAAAATAAAATAAAATGAAAAGTTAGGTATAAGAGCAGAGAAAAGTCGTTGAAGGTAGATGTCCGCGGTCATCTGTCGGTGGAACGGTGAACATCTTGAATGTGGTGGGTCTTCGCCATTATAATCAACGATCCTTGCCAGTTAACTGTACGTGGGTGATATTTGTGTTCAAATTCTAGTCCAAAGTCTAAGGACGAGATTCCTACAGCCAGCGTAACCAGAATTTTTTTAAATAAGAAGACAAATTATTAATAAATACTATATTATATAAACATGTATAAAAAACTTACATTATAATTGCTCTTTTCGTGTTTTTATATTTTGAAACCGCTTTATAATAGCTTCATTATCAATCTTATCGAAGATATATTTCTCAAAGTATACAACCAAACTATCATTCATCCACTTATCTCTCATCCTATTCCGCAATCTACTCTTGACAATATGCATAGCAGAAAAAACTCTCTCCACTGTAGCAGTTACAACTGGTAAAAATAATGACAATTTGATAAGCATATATACTAATAAAAATATCAAATTCTTCTTTGTTTTTACCATTTTCTCTGCAAGACTAGCAATACCTTCAATACTAGAGAACTCATCATCACCGCGTAGATCAATAATATACGTATCAAGTTGGTCACCAAGTACCATAAAGTCCACTATAGAGAATTTACTAGGATAAAAAAGAGTAAGGCGAATAAGCTTTTCTTTGATAAAAGAGAGCAAGGCGAATATTAATTTATTTTTTTATAATAAGAAAAGAAACACATAATTGATTAAATTAGCAATACCTTCAATACTAGAGAACTCATCATCATCGCGTAGATCAATAATATACGTATCAAGTTGGTCACCAAGTACCATAAAGTCCACTATAGAGAATTTACTAGGATAAAAAAGAGTAAGGCGAATAAGCTTTTCTTTGATAAAAGAGAGCAAGGCGAATATTAATTTATTTCTTTATAATAAGAAAAGAAACACATAATTGATTAAATTAGCAGATTTAAATATTTATTTTAAACATATTCATATCAAAACCCCTAAATTATTATAAACTCTAATATTTTTTATAATTAATTATAAGAGAATAAAATAAATAGAAAAGATAAAGAAAATTTATCTAAAATATAAAGCAAAAGGTAAAAAAAAATTAATTGATGAGAAATTTGCATATAGGAGAGGCAGGAACGACAACTGAAAAAAAAACCTCTTTGTTAGACAGGGAAAGATAAAGAAAGAAAAGGGAAAAGGGGGAAAATTTGGGGTAATGAGCTGTAATTATATATATATATATATATATATATATATATATATATATATATATATATGAGTCAACAATAATAAACAATAAATGCTTCCTTCTATAGCAATAATCTACTAAACTAATATATTAATATTTTAATATAAAAAATAAAAAAATAATAATTAAAGAAGCAATTGCTCTCTATTGATCCACTGTGGCTCCGCCACTGCCTATAGCAGAGAGCATTTGGTGCTCACCAGATAATCTCACCATCTACTACTCGGCTTTGATTTTTAATAATTTCCCTTTCCTTCCACCATTTCCCCTAAACAAATAACAACATTTGTTTTATTGCATTACCTATTATTTTTTAAAATATTTTTAATTTAGAAATATATAAAAATAATATTTTTTTATTTTTAAAATTTATTTTTAATATCAGTACATCAAAACAATACAAAAATATAAAAAAAAATTAAAAAAAATTCTAAATTTTATAAAATATATTTCCATCACAAAAACAAATACTTATTGAATAGTTGGTTGTTAAATACAAGAGAGGTTACTATAAGGACAACAAAGATAATGATTACTCTTTAGTAGTGTTTGAGAGAGTGTTAGTAATTATTTTTTATTTAAAAATATATTAAAATAATATTTTTTTTATTTTTTAAAAATTATTTTAAACATCCACAAATCAAAGCAACAAAAAAAATATATAAAAAATTAATTTTAAATAAAAAATTAAAAATTTAATAAAACATAGTTTAGAATAACCTCTTCTCAGAAGGGCTAGAATACTCTTTGCAAAAGTCCAAGCACACCACCGGACCTTTTATGACTCACCTTTTGATAACAACAGCGATATCTTTCAAAGGTTAGGCCCCCGAGTTGGCATCTCCATCCATATAAATGGCATATATAAATTGCTTGGCCTAGATTAGCCAATAATTGCATAACTTCATCCTTGAATTTATGTACAATAATAGAGTTAAGTTTTCAGTCTCTGCTCATAATTGATTTTAAAAAAATAAAAAATTATAAAAAAAGGAATTTATTTTTAATTAACATACAAATTAATTTGAAATATCATCCAATTGTAAGAAAAAAAAAAGACCGAGTGCGGATGACTTTGTTTAAGACGTCTACATGCTTGATTTATCCCTAAAAATTTTCAAGTCATTTAATTGATTTATTAAGTACTAACTTGGATTATTATTCCTTATAATCTTGTACTAGTGTATTGGTCCGCGCTCTACAGAGAATAAATAACATATTTTTAAATATAAAAAAATATTTTTTAAAAAAACTTGAATTTGACAGTCAAACCAAACCCAAGACGCTAGGATCTGACGGCCATACCAAACCCAAGACACTTGTTATTGCATTTATTAAATATTTGTATTAATTCATTTAATTATGATAGTTTATAAAATATTTTTATTAATTATAGATTTATAAGAAAAAAACATGATTACTATAACATGTTTGTTATTGCATTTCAAAAATATTTTTGAAAAACAATAATTTTTATTTTTTTCTTTGCATTAAATAATTTTTTATATTTTCAAATTATTTTTATGTATAAATATTAAAAATAAATTTAAAAAATAAAAAATATATTATTTTAATATATTTTAAAAAAATACTTTTGAACAAAAATAATATCAGTAACAACCATAAAATAAAATTTTTATTAAATGAATAACAAATTCATAAACATAAAAAATAAATTATTTTAATGGGAAGATATAATTTGAATTTTTAGATATAAAACGTTAAATTAGATTTTTGTGATGGTTTGTTGTTTATAAATTATTTATACTTCGTTTATAAATAATTTTTTAACCCATGTTACTTGGGTTTGACAAACATGCCTGACTCAAGTTTATTTAAATAATCATAACTAACAACAATAATAATAACAATAACAATAACAATAACAATAATAATAGAAGATAAAATTTTTATTGAAGGAATAACAAATTCATAAACATAAAACATCAATTATTTCAATGAGAAGATATGATTTGAATTTTTAGATGTAAAACGTTAACTTATATTTTTATAATGATTTGTTTATAATAATGAAGATATGTTTGTTTGGGTCTAGCAACCATATATGATGTCAAACCTAGGCGCGGGTCTGCAAACCCAAACGCATATAGACCCAGGTGCACGAGTCTAGCTCGAGCATCAAGGGTCTGACAGACATGCCTGCCTTCATTGCCAGGTGTGTGACAGCTATGTCATTCCCTAGTACTAGATCTTAAAAAACTCAAATAGACCATTCTGTCCCCAATGATTATTTTATTGTCAAATGTATCATATGGAAAAGACAATTTCACCATCAACTGCATACCTAACAAGTTTTTTATGGCAAAAACAACAATATTATTACACTGCTATAACATGAGCCTATCAAATTACACTGCTCTAATATGATCCTATCAAATTATCAAACCTAATATATTTGCCTTCAGCAATCTACTCAATTTAAAGAAACATAAATCTAATATAATAACGGACTCAAAACACTTAATGAAAACTACAATACTAGATATCATTTCTCAAGGGGGGAAAAAAATCAAATCCTCCGTCTCCACCTCATTAATTATAGAGCAAGTCAATCTTATCGTAGACATGGAATAAGAAAATTGAAAAAAAAAGTGACAAATATAGGATTACCCTGCTAGGTATATTCTATAATTAAATCACCTTGAATTGGCAAGAAATCCTGTGGCAAAACTTACCAAAGATGATTTCATGGAAGACACTTAAAAAACAAAAATCGTATGCCCAACATGTAAAGAAAAGTAGTAGCATTGGAGAACATGAGTTTGATGAAATGCCAGATCCAAAACATTTAGGTTCAGCAACTAATCAAATCCAATAAAATATAGGCTTGACAAAATGCTAAATGCAAGGAAACTTCGATATGACCAGATGTCAGACTCAACATATTTGGGTTCAATAATAAGCTAAACCCAAGACAATATATCAGGTTCTAAATAAACATCTAAATTAAAAGTATTATGAGTTAGATAAACTATCATGTCTTTTAACTTAGATTGAGTTACATCTCACGTCTTGAGTATCTAAGACTAATGAATCCTACTTCTAGAACAATTAAATGAATTATTCATATATGAGATAATGTCGTAATGATATCTCTATACTTATAGATATATAAAAAGTTTCTTAAATGACTTACCACACTTATCCTCTTTTAATATATATATATAAAAGGATATTTGTCCATTATTAATGCACCGAAAGTAAGAGAATTTTCAGTTTTTTTCTCTGAAAACAACAAGGTTCACAAATATAAATACCCCTTGAACCTTTCAGATAGGAGTTTCAGAACCTTTTTATTTTTCATTAGCTTGCATATATTTCAGAGTATTAATTATCCTAAAATACAAGAACAAACATAATTTATTCTTGGAATTTAGGTATTTTAAAGTTTTTTATTGTCTTTCTCGTAAAGTTATTAATTTTATCATTAGATAGTCCTTAAATCTTTTGATTGAGATTATTTTTGCAGGTACTTAGAGCTTTGCCATTAAATTAGCGCTTCGTAAGCTAAGAAGAAAATTGTTTACCTAAATATTTTAATTAACTATTACCCACAAAATAAATAATATGTTACATAAATATTTTGGGTTTTGAGATTTTTGTTTTTACGAATCACAGTACTAATTCTCAGTATTCTAATTAAATTAATGAGCAATCTTTAGGTATAGTTAATAAGCAATTTAAGATCTATACCAATCGAACTCGGAATAGTAATTAAACAATTAACCATTTCATTTCATTTTAAAATTCATAAATTGATTTATAGATTGACATCTCCCACATCAATTTAAATGTGAATAGTTTATTTAAAACCCAATAGAAAAATAATTTAGTTTTTGATGCATAGAAACGCTCTTACTATAAAATTTCATCATAAATTCTAGTACAGTACATGATTATAATTTATGAGATACTTCATTAGGTCGGAGCAGTTCATTGTCAACTTCTCCCAGCCAGCTGTGAGTCACAACAAAAATGCAAGGACCGCATCGTAGGGTCTCCAATGTTAAAGAAAAAGAAGAATGATAGGAGTTGTTGCTAGATTATTGTAATGATAATACTGCAAATCATTGTTTGATCGAGGTTGCCAACGCCTATCATAAATTAAAGTTTTTCTTCGAATCATTTACTGTATAATGTTGGAGATAATCGACCAAAAATCAATCCAACTTCGAGACAAAGAAAACTTTTCATACGCCCTTTTTTTCTCCTCGAACGCCTCGAATGCATCTATTAATAAAAAGTATGCTTCGACTCATTGAGGTGATTAGGGAATCCAAGATTCGGCAGGAGTGATTTGTTCCTACGTGTTGGTCAATAAGCAACCTGCACGCAAAATATCTCAATGCATGTGAACTTAATTTATAAAATCCAAATTTCACGAAAGTTTAATCAGTTCCCCTAGAAAGAAACAACTGTTAGGCACCGCTGGGCTTAAAATATGAGGAAATATTTGTTAATGTGCAGAACATCTTTTATATTTTAGTGCAGTGGCTCGTTCAAGTCCGAGACATCCGTGAATAATATATAACTATGAGCCTTCTGGCATCAGTGGTACGCAATGCTTGTCATTTAGAGATTATAAATTCATCCTACTCGTGTAATATCCGGCATCATCTGATCTGATGGGATTGTATAATCATCTAGTTTAACCATAATCAAATTAAAAATATATAAAATTCGAGTCAATTTTATCAAAGATAGAAAATGATGATAATGATGACACGAGTTAAGGTTTCTTTTGACCCGTTCTTCCTCTAGTCTCTTAATTTTTTTATAGATTTTTTTTAATATAATGCACTAATTTATATTTTATCATCTATGAATAGTTTTTATTGATTTTATATATAGATATATAGTTTAGATTCCATTTTATGATTCCCAAATGAAGATGTAGTTTGTTTTTAAGTTTATATTTTATTATTTTAAATAAATTTAAAAAATCATGATCAAATCAAATACTCATTTATGTCTTGATTTAGTCAGATTGATTGAGAAAATAAAATCATAAATATTTAAAATAAATAAAAATGAATGGAATAAAATCTTATTTCAATCCGATATATTATCATCTTAACTTCAATTAAAAATATCGAATAACAATCTCATAGTTAATTGATATAAATGGTAATATATAGGCGACTACGTACAATAGGTTATACATAAAAATCCAAGGAAATTAGCTCGAGTTGGCACAATAAACTCGAGTAGATTATTACACAGTAGTATTTTTAAGTCAAGTCTGGGCGAATGACTTCATCTACTCAACCTTATTAGACTTATTTTAATATCTAGTTTGGACATTCTTGTTCAAATTGGTGACATCTTCGACTTCACCCTTTTGATGGCTAAATTATATAATCACACCCAAAGAAAAACCTGTATAATATAATGACATGTTGATGATGTCCCCAAAAAATTAAGTAGTTTAGAAACAAGTCTTATGTATTGGATAATCAGCTAATCACTTGCTTTTGATAATCTGATTTATTTTTTCTAGTCATGATAGTTGATAGTTGATGCAAGGTAAGCCAAAGTGACTAGTAGAAAGTACTTGCAAAAAATCCTCTTTGGTGAATGCAGGGGCTCTCAGATGTTTAAATAAATATTTTTTTAGAGAGAAAAAATGCAATGATGTTTTAGAGAAATAAAGTCTGAAAATATATATGCTAACAAATATTATGAGCGAAGAGATTGTGAACCTGGAGTTTGAAGGATTCATGGGGTATTTATAGCCCATAAGTTTTATTTTTTTATGGAGAAAAAGAGTTGGAGTGTTATCTTACCCTGATAGCATTTAATTATAGATAAATATGGTAGGCCATTGAGAGATTTTTATACATCTATGAGTGTAGGGAGACTAAGATACAAAGAGTATTTAAGCTCTTCTCCTAAGCTGGACCCAAGGGGCCTTTCCCTTGGTTGAGCCTAAGAGAGGTGGGCCTTTCCCCTAGATGAGTCCAAGGGAGTTGGATCCTTCCCTTGGCTTGGCCCAAAGGAGGTGGACGCTTTCCTTGGTCATGCCCAAGATAATTGGGTTTGTTTATTGGCTATGCCTAAAAGAGCCGAGTCTGTTTATTGGCTGAACACAACTATATTGGGTTTGACAACTTGTCAGATCCATGTTGCCTTAGGCTCAGCATATGGCCGAACCTAAGTGTATTAGGTCCTTCCGTTGGCTAAACTCAACTATATTGGGTTTGGTAACTTGTAATACCCATGTTGCTTTGAGCTCAGCACATGGTTGAACCTAAGTGTATTTGGTTGTTTCTTTAGCTGAGCCTAAGAGAGGTGGGTCCTTTCCTTGACTATGCCCAAGAGAAAAAGGGTTATTCCCTTGGCCAAGCCCAAAGAAGGAGGGTTATTCACTTGGTTGTGCCCAAGAGATAAGAGTTATTACCTTGGTTGTGCCCAAGAAAGAAGGGTCATTCTTTTGGCCGAGAAGAGAAAAGGGTCATTATCTTGGTCATGCCCAAGGAAGGAGGGTCATTCCATTGGTTGAGCCCAAGGAAGAAGGGTCTTCATAATTTTTTAGGTCCGTTAAATTTGGGTTTATTTGAAATCCTCCAAGTCTTTGTGATATTTATATGGAAAGACTTGTAAAATCGCTCACTATAATGAGTTTTTCTTAGTCTCTTTATATGAGAAGAGGGGTGGAAACCCTAGGTAATACACTAGAGAACCCGTGTGTCTGTATGCACCATGTTTGAAGAAATTATAAAGTATGTAAAGGGGAATCATAAAGGCTTGACTTATACTTAGAAAAGTTTTTAAATGGTTGGAGGAACCCATCGAAGAAACTCATTGAGTTGGAGGAACCTAATGGAGGAAGAAGAACTCATTCCATTTGAGTAACTCTTATCTCCGAACTCATTAGAGGAAATCAACTCCCTTTGAAGAAATTATGATGGGAGGATGGTGCTCGTACTTAGAAATCTCTAAATGGGGTGGTTCTATTACATGAGGGAAACCTCATATCAATCCCTTTGAGAGTGTGGGACTATTGCCTTTACAGGGAACAAATCAATCCCCTTCAAAGAGAGTGGTTGCATTTGAGTGGGGTATGAGAGCCCTCCTTAAAGAGTGGTCATCATCATTTTTTTTTAGAGTGGGAGGCATGTGGCCTCGGTGGCGATGACATGAGGCATGAAAGCATGTCTTAGGCACGTTAAATTTGGGTTTATCACATGTCTTCCTCATTTGACATGAAAGATCTCACATTAAAATTACAAAAACAAAAACAAAAAATAAAATCCTCATAAATGGATCGAGTATAGGTTTAAAAATTTTAGCATTAAAATTTGATATGCATTATATATTCAGTGAAGAACATTGCACGCAATATAAAAAAAATAACATTGCATGTTACACGCAAACTTAAAATTAAAACTATGAACATTGCCACAACACACAAATTACTACACGAAAGAGATAAATAGAAACAATGGCTAAAGTGGTAATTTAACAAAAACTTCTTCATTATTTATTTGTTGCTTAGTTATTAGACCCAGTCCAGCTTGACAGGTTGACTTGGTACCCAAAAGATCTAGAGCCCTGACCGAGTCTGAAGAAAAAGAAAACTAGGGTTGCAGACCCGGGACCTGCTGCAACCCAATAAAAACCTAACCTCTTTATTTTTAATAAACAAATGAATCAAATTTCAAACTTTGTTAAGAGATGGAACAAATTCTCTTAAGTGATTGTTCTGAAATCAAAGTAAATAATTTACAAATACCAAGACTAACATATTTATCTATAGTAGGAACAATTTTTTCATGGGTGGGGGCTCCCCAGAACAAACTATTTTTTTTGCCTAACAAGTCAAAAAATTAATGTACAAAGACCTAGCCTCACGAAGAAATCTAGAATGGTAGTTTCATTTTAAGGATCAATAACAAATTACTATCAAAGACAAAAAGGTTTTTTTTGCCTAACAAGCCAAAAAATTAATGTACAAACAAGTAGCCTCGTAAGGAAATCTAGAATGCTAGTTTCATTTTAAGGTCAATAACAAATTACTACCAAAGACAAAAGGTCGTCGTTACCTTGTGCGCGAAAGGGGTAATCAAAGGTTTTTGTTTTGCTCGTCTTAACCTTATGCACGCGAGCCGACTATTCTTTTCTTATTGGTTACTGGCCCATATCAAAGTTCACTATATAAACACTAGAAGAAAATCTTATTTTTCTAATGAGAGATTTGAAACTCATTAGTATATATACTCTATGTTCACAAGAAGAAAATTATGTTTTTTCAATATGGGATAATAATTTTTTTGGTTTAAATACTTCAACTTAAAAGGAGAAGATATTATCTTTTCAATATGAAATAAAAAAACCTTTTAAAATAATCTTTTAAACTTCATTATTTAAAACATATATAGTTTATATCAACATGAATTGTTTCTTAACTTTTTAATGTGAGATACTAAAACCTCAAATATTTTTTTAAATTTTTTTAAGTTGACTTGGATTAATTTGAGTCAACTCGTGTGACTCAGGACCTAGCTCCTTGATCAGGTTAATCCCGAGTTGGGTTAAATAACAATGATTTTTTAAGTGTATTCGTTATATATTCATTATAATTATCTTTTTCCTAAAATTATATCATACCCTTTGGAGGCCCAAAACAATGAAAGAAAGAAAAGAGAAGGCCACCTAAAGCCATTATTTTATGCGACAACTTTTCCATGTAGCAGCCTAGCAGGTGTAGTAATTTTGGGCTTCAAGTTTGGACAGGCCTAGATTCCATAATTTTCAAAACTAAGCCCACATATTTAGCCCGCCAACGTAATGGGCCTACAATGCCATGCATGCATAATTGACCATACAACTAGAACCAAGGACTAACAAATACGGGCGCAATTCTCTTTGCTCCTAACTTGGCAACCTGAATGAAGATTCTCCCTCACTCAGACATCGACAACTTCTGTGTTCCTTGTTGTATATACTTTATTTACTTTCACATTTTTTACTTTCCCTGGCGTTTTATACCTTGGATTACTATTGTTTAAATTGGAACTTGGAATTTTCAATCATGGGAAGGTCAAGGTACGCTATAAAGAAAGAAACCTTCCAATTCACCGTAATTGCTTCTTGACTCTGTTCGGATTAATTAACGTTTGGATTATCTTTTCTACCTCTATACTCAATATAATTTTCTTTCTTGTATCTGCTTTTCAATGCAGAGGTTAGAGATGCAGTTGCTGTTTTGAATGCTCAAGAGTTGATTACAAAGGTAAGCAAGATTTGCACTTTAATTTATCTGTACTTTAGTTGTCTTTGCAGTGGGTTTTTGTGTTTATCTTGATAGCTATATGGGGTATTTTGGTCTGGATGTTGCCTTTTCAGGCTTGCGTAAAAGGCTGTATTTGTAGAAAATACATCCAGAGTTTCTTCTGTTATAACTATGGAGTTTCTTCATGTTTTGCCTTTTGAGTCCAGAAGAACCTTCCTTTTTATTAGTTGCAATTACGTCTCTCTGATATTTTGCAAATGATAGGCCGTATCTAGGGTTTCTTATTTTTATTGTTTAATGCTTACAACAACTTGAGAGGTTTGATGAATGTGCTTGCTTTAATTGACCTTTTCTTTTTCGAGCGCTGAAAGAAATGTATTGGTCTGATTCAGTTGCTCAGAATGGATATAAATCCAGAAAGGCAAAGGTTTATAAATGTGCAAATGCCAATTGGAGTTTTTATATAGGCTCTGGTGCCTATACCTCACTATAGATTGCTTATTCCTTCTTTTTCATTGGCGGGATCTTGTTAGTTTGTGCCTTGTTATCTGGTGAACTAAACAAATAATTCATGTTCATTCAGAAGAACAAGCTTCGAAGCCGACAGAAGAAATTGAAAGCATGTGACCTCTCTTCCATCACAGAGTTCCTCCCTGAGTTGAAGCCTCCCCGGCAATCAAAACCTGTTGCTGAGTTTAAATTGAATTCTAAAACAAGGCAAAAACTAATGTGCGTGCTTCACTTCCTTATGTTTTATCTTGTCAAAGTTTTCTTCTTTTCCATTGCGTTATCTTATATGAACCTTTGCTATGTGACAACTGGTTTGTTCCTATCAGATTGAAGGAAGGGAAACGGTTGAGTATGGTTCTTAACCATCAGGCTTTCCAGGCAGATCCCCTGGGATCCATTCATCAACACTACTGAGCACACAACCTGTTGCGGAGGAGAAGCCGAAGAAAAAAATAAACAAAAAAGGAGGGAAGAAAGTCAAGGGGAAAAATTGAAAGCATCAACTGCACCTCAGTCTATGGATTTCTGATGAGCCATAATGTCCATATCGTACCCTAAGAATTCAGTCACTCAAAATCTTGATCATTACTTCCCTTGCACGTTTAATCGTGTTGAAAATTGTAATCAAGCGGGCAGTCCTATAGGATGCTCCATCTTTGGAGTGGTGTAATTGAACCTCTTTTTCTGGGCACATTTTACATGACAATATATGGAGTCATATCCTTTTGTTGTAGCCTTCTGCATTATGCCCAGAATAATTACTTTTCAGCTGGAAGTGCAAGGACCAAGTCACAAATGTATCCGAGCATTCAAGTTTAAATGAAAATTGGATGGTCAATCATATTCCTCACCGGCTTCCATTTCTATTATTGGACCTGTTATAATCCCCACGGTCATATTTAGGGCACCGAAGCTAAAGGCATCGGGTGGGAGCACTGCTTCATGGTGATTCTATACAGTGATTGATGCTATCTTTCTTTACACTAAACAGAACAACCATGGGCGGATACAACGTGCACGAGGAGGTTCTAATCCTATATGATAGATTCCTCTGATATCTCTTCCTTTCGTACTGATACGTCAAAACAAGATTGGAAATTGGAACTCAAGATAAGTGGGAAAGTTCCAAAGATACATATAATGCGTCCTCTGAAGGGTAATATGACCGGGCCGATTTGGCAAGGAAGATACGCTGCAACCCTTAGAAGTCCCTTTAGATTTCTTGCAAAAACTGGGGAAAGTTTCCCATGTTATGCTGCCTTGTTAGAGATGTTGTTAGATAGCCAGTCTAGACCTTCATAAAGTCCACGTCCCGAAGTCGCAGAAGAGCTTTGAATGTACCTGCATAAAGAAGTCCATATTACCACCTTTGAAGCTGTTGTGCAAGTTTTGGCACACTTGCTATAACATAGGAAAGGAGAAATGAGTGGAAAGAGAAACAGAAGCAAGCCCAATCGTAAAGCACAACACATTGACTTGCCAGTGACGCTGTTTAAGAGTAGGTAGTCCAAGCTTATCAGCAACCTCAGAAACAGGCATAGCATCTGGGACATCCTGCTTGTTAGCAAAGACAAGCAGTATTGCATCCTTTAGTTCGATCTGCATAATGAAAAGAAATGCGCCCACCCGTTTAGATTCACCTAGAGTAAGCAGCATATGAAGAATCGCATAGAAAAGAGTTGCATTTATAGAGGAAAACCATCTGGATTACTAAGAATCAGGATCAATAGTTCATTCTCCTTTTATATTCTCCATTATCATTCCCTTCGCCTCTCATAATTGGGGATTTTCTAGCATCAATGACAAAGAAGAACTTTAATTTTTGATACATGGAGCTTACTAACATGAGATAAAATGCAATGTAGCTCATTTCGTGCTTCCAAAATTCTCCTCCTATCATTGCTGTCCACGACAAAGATGAGTCCATGGGCACTCTGAAAGTAGTGTCTCCATAGATGCCGAATCTGTTTTGCAGTAAAACATTCAAAACAGCTTCTTAGTTTGTTGTGAAAACATTCAGCAAACTCTCTTCTTTAATTAAGAAAATAGCACATAGCTTGTACCTTTTGTTGTCCTCCTACATCCCATACGGTGAAACTTATATTTTTGTACACCACTGTCTCCACATTAAAACCTGTGTCATAGCACATCAAGGCAAAGAGGTATGATATGCAAAATGAACAAACTCAAAACTCAAAATCATACTATACATCAAGAGATCAGAGAGACGAATCATTCTGTCAAACAAAGAAGCAGCTGCAAACAGAAGATCTTTAAAAACCAGAACCACAGCTCTACTTTGCTGGATATTTAAGGAATAAATTAATGAAACCGAATCAGAAGAATAAGAATAAGATCTCAGGTAGAGCTGATCAAGTATTAAACGAAGGGGTAATGCTTTCTATCTGGTATATACTACTTCTACTCTTCCTGCCATATTACGAACAGATTATTGATGATTGGAAATTCTCCCTGAAAGCACAAGATTATCTAGTCTGATCCTTGGCTTTATGCATACGCAGCATTTGATGGGAAAGACAACCGGGAGATATTGCCAAGAAAGAAACTAAAGACCTACAAGATAGACCAGAAGCCAGTTTTGTGTCATGGAAAGTGAAGAGTTTATGGGGGCAGATACCAATCGTGGGTACCGTTAGAACAATTTCTCCCAGCTTCAGCTTGTACAGAATTGTTGTTTTCCCAGATGCATCAAGCCCCACCATGAGAATCCTAACTTCAGTCTTAGGAAGGAACCTTCTTGCAAATCGGGATATGATTGCGCCCATACGACAATTAGTTAAAACCTATTAAACACTCGCGCATCAAGGTAGAGAAAGGGTGTACTGCTGAAGCCTTGGCACCGAGGAAGAGATCTTCCAACGATGATAAAAGATGCAAGGAACAAGATTTGATCAAATATGAAAAGCACTTATGGAAGAGCAACGAGTATAGAAGGAGAGATCTTTTGTGCCTTGTGTAAATAGCAGGCAATGCTTTGATGAGAAAGGCAAAAGAATAAATTCTGAACAAGTAACGAATGGAATTGATTTGCTTTGTTGCTCTTCTATCAGCAGTTGAAGTCATTTCATAGGAAATATCTATGTGACATTAGTGGAGATAGTTGAGATTCTATTTCCTTGTAATCTGGAAGCTGAACATAATATATCTGAGCTTTATAAAGACATATATTCACTTATATTTGCATCACATAAGAATAGACTAAAGAGCCTTTGAAAAGGACTGGGAATAATGCTTATTCAAGCAAAGCCGCCCGTTATCAGATAGTTGTCCTCGTAACAGGGTCTGTCGAAGATATCCTTGTACGGAAGCTGATCTGATACCATGAAATGATATCAAATCAGTTTATTTTCAACTTGGAATTCAAAAAAACGCAACACCTCGGAGGAAATGCTTTGAATAAATAAAGATCGACATGACTTTTACATTCTCAAATATTGCCGCATTATATAACCTGAACAAAAAGTGTGACTTTTAATATCTTCAGAATACAAGCTTTACGATCACAAAACACAACCTTAAGTGTAATCAATTCTTAGATGCCGATTGGAAGATAAACACAGCTGCCAAAACACCCATCAATCCAGTTACTGCCAAGGCCACTGTAGGCAATGGGTTTGTGAGTCCAAAATTCTGCAAAAGCAAAATGGACATAAATTTGATAAGTAATTGCTCACCAAGTACCAATTATTCCATCAACATGTAGATTATGTCTCTGTGTGTGTGTGTGTGTGCAGGGGGGGATAGGTGGGAATTAAATCACATTTGAATAAATTGGCCCCAAAATTGATTACTCCGTTCAGTTACAAACCTAATCAATCGAGTAGCATCACTATCATATTGTACAGGCAATCACAATTTAATACAAGCTGCATGTTAAAAGTCTTGAGGTCTTACATCACACAGTGTATCAGTAACAAGTTTTATAATGGATCATTGACAGGGGGATTGGATGATTCTTAAAATCGATAGTAAGCATTTTCTTTTTCGAGACATTGAAACTCATAATTAACGCATGCCATACCTCCAAAAGTCCTTTGCCCGTAGCTATTTCAACACTGATGGCCCCAGCAAAGGCAACCATTGCAAGCCGTCCAATCCATACATCCACACTGCTGCCATCCTGGGTATTTTGCTCACATCTTACAGAAACAAACGTTGCTCTCCCAGCAGCCTTTTTCTGATGAGAAGTTCTTGATATCACTAGAATAGAAATTCAGTATTAGCTCCCAATACTTTTAATGTTCCTTTAGTTGCCAAGAACTTAAAGGATAAGAAAGTAACATTTGGAACCGCATAGCTACATTCAGGTGTTCAACTACATGTTCCAAATTATTCTTGTCGCACAACTTCTTGGCGACAAAAATACAGCAGCAGAATGGCAAGAGCAGACTATATATTATATTTAAATTCACATGGCCACTATCCTGGCATTCACCCTAGATAACCCAACAAAAACCTTATTGCATCTACCGAGCACTGAGGTTTATTCAAGCAAGCATTTAAAGCTCAAATCTTGTGGATGTGGGATCATTGCATTGACTGGGTGAAATATTTCAGATTATCTAGAACAAACAAGTAGATACAATAGATCAAGAAAACACCAATTTATTGACTCAGAGATCACAAGCACAAGTAAATGATAACTCTAACTAGCTGTCAATTCCCCAAAGGTGAGGATTGCTAGACCAATAACACCAAGTGTGCCTCTATATAAGAAGTCTTTACATTTCATTTATTTTTTCAATCTCTTGCCCATCAAAATTCATTTTGTACTCATTGCGATAGAGCAGTTGAAAAAAAATAAAAAAAATAATTTCTGCCTTCTGATTTATCATCCTACTAAATGATGAAGATACAAGTTTTGAACTTTGAACACACAGCTTGCTAGCTAGAATATGGTATCCACTAAGGAATAAATACAGAGCAAGTAGCAGAAAATAAAGAGGTGCAAAACAATTGAAATCCTCACAAAATGGAGACCCAGTAGCGAAAGTAGTCCCATTTCGTGCAAAAGTAAAAGTGGGCAATCGAGAAATGGGAAGGTGGGTTCTTGATGAGCCAACAGCACTAGCATCTGCAACATTAGTATTTCACAAACTACATTAAATTCCATAGAACAGAAAAACATGAAGACTCGCACAGAGAAAAGAGAGTGTACCGTGAATAGAGAGGGAAAGAGAAGCAGTGACTTGAGCTACTGCAGCCATGGTCTGTGAGTGGTGATGTTTGAGAAAATTTGTGTGGCGCCACAGTAACTAACTTTAGCAATCTGTTATCTTTCATTCTTTATAGATGACCAGACATATTGGTGAGAGCCAAACTGACACGTGTAATTTGGATTGACAAGGTTTGTCGTTGCAGAAAGTAACGACATGTCGTTTTAAGGGCAAAGTGTTGCTGAAATAAGTACAGTCAGCTTTCATGTTACTGAAATAAGCATATTTATTACATTCAGACTGGGTAACCTGGAAATTTTAAAAATATATATATTTTAAATTTTAAATTTTAAATTTTTATAAAAAATTTTTTTAAAAATAATTAAGCTATATATATTATAAATAATAAAATTTAAAAAATTATTTTAAAATTATTTTTATTCATATTTTTAAAAAAATTAAAGTATTTAAATCAAGAAATTTTTTTATCTCACATTTAAAAAAACATAATTTTTTTCTTGTGAACATAAAGTATATATATTAATGGGTTTTCAAACCTAAAATGAAAAAACAAAACATTTTTCTAGTGTTCATATAATGAATTTTGATTTAAGTTAGTAACCAATAAGGATATGAATAAAAATTACATTGTTTCCTATTTTTTTTTTATATAGAATCTTAAAAAAGATGATGATTATGAGAATAAGGTGATGTAAATTTAAATTTAAATTTACTTTTAATTTTAGTTTAAAGATATTGTTGTTCTGAAATATAAAAAAATAACTTATTTATATAAAATAAAAGTACAATAAAAATAAATAAATATTGCTACTGATGATCAAATTAATTCAATTAATTATAGTTAATACAATGCAATTAAAGCCTATTTATAAATTGGTTTTAAGAGGGGGTTTGGAATACTAAATTTTGAAAAATAAAATTTTATTTAAAATTATTTTTTATATATTTTTAAATTGTTTTTATGTTAGTTATCAAAAATATTTTTTAAAAAATAAAAAATATTATTTTAATATATTTATAAAAAAAAATACTTTAAAAAATAATAAATATCATTCTTCCAACACCATGAAATTCAAAGGAGCCCGCTCTCCTCGTGGATAAATAGTAACTTGCAAGAGAATGACCAAAAAGAAAGAAAAAAAAGAAGAACGACAAGTGGTGGCGTCAGCCTGCTCTTCTCTGGATTTTCCACGCCTATGAATCCTGTCGATAAGCCATTTCCATATTATCCTCCAAAATAGAAAAAAGAGAAAAAATCTCAAAATCTCTCCTCTCCGTGGCAATAACACACAATCATTAGCTCTACACTGAAACAAAGCCCGCCTCTTCCCGTCTCCAATCTTCAGAGTCTATAGCTGTAATGACATCCCTCTCAATTGGGACGCACCATTTGCACACAGCAAACCAACTCAAGAAACATTCTTTCCACTCTATTTCTTCCACTCCTCTATCCTCACTACCTTATAAGTCTTCTTTTGGTTCTTCTTTGTGTAAATTAAGAGGTTCAAGAATTCTTGGCAATGGACTACTTGCTAGAGCTGAAGACAGGGCTAAAGGGTCATCATCACCACCTCCTTCTTCTTCAAATAAGCGACAAGGTCAACAGCCCAACATTGATAACCAGCTTCAGGTTCTCTTTTATGTTGCATTTTCATTAAGTTTCAATTTTAAGGATGTCCCGTTTACTTGTTTTGCTGGTTGGTGAATTTGAATTTTAGATTTTGGCATATTATGCATGTGAATTTGGTTTTGTGTGAATGTAGCGCTCTCAGATTACTGGAAAAAAATTTTGTAATTTTATCCGGTAAGGTTTTGCATTTCTTATGAATGTTTTTGTTTAATCTATCGCCATGGTTCTGCAATTATTACTGGGAAGTGCTATCTCCATGCATATGTTAATTTTGTCGCGTACTATGAATTTTCGATGGATAATGAATGCGTATATCTTTAAAGGCAGATGTGGTCTGCAGATTTCTCTTTCTTTGTGGCGTGGAAAGTTTATTGAAAATACTGACGGGCTCTGACTGTACATGAAATATCGATTGTAGTCCAACTTATTGCTTTGGAACTCATTTTTTTGTTACTCAAGAATCAATGTTATTGTTGTTGAGAACGCTGTTATAATTTATTGGTGTTTTCTCACACTCTATGCTATTTGTCACTCTTATTATTCACCCTTTAGCGTGTAATCAGGATTTGGAACCAACATCCGGATCGTGTGACCCTTTGTGCTCACTTGATGAAACAAGCTCACAAGATTTTGAAGCCAACTACCAGCCGAGAACTGATTTGGTGAAAGCTCTTGCAGTTTTTGCTGCAGCTGCAACAGGGGCAGTAGCAATCAACCATTCTTGGGTTGCAGCCAATCAGGTTTATCTTAATCTTATGTGATAGTTCTTTAATTCGATTGTTACCAACACTTGCATCTGAACATATTAGGACAGGTTTTATGGAAAATGGTAAACTAGTAGTTTACTTCATGTTTTTTCTAAGACAGGATCTTGCTATGGCATTGCTTTTTGGAATAGGATATGCAGGCATTATTTTTGAAGAGTTTCTAGCCTTCAATAAAAGTGGAGTGGGATTATTGATGGCTGTGAGTTTATGGGTAGTACGAAGCATTGGGGTAAGCTTCATAATATTTGCTTGTTTACCATGAACCGATTTAGCTACTATATTCAAGTTCCATTTTTATCTGAAATTCATACCTTTTCCATTAAATATTCGTATTATAATCTTGGCTGTTTGACTTTCTTGTGCAGGCTCCTTCACCTGATATAGCTGTTTCAGAGCTGACACATGCTTCTGCAGAAGTCAGTCAAATAGTATTTTTCTTGCTTGGTGCAATGACCATCGTAGAGATAGTTGATGCTCACCAAGGATTTAAGCTGGTTACTGACATTATAACTACTCGAAAGCCGAGGACTCTCCTTTGGGTGGTTAGTGCCATATTTCTTCGGTCTTGGGCATGCCGACAAGTCCTTTATTTCAAATGTTTTGTAGATTAGACATTATTGGATGAGGAAGCAGCATAGTTGCAGGATGTTTTTTGCTTGTGGTCCAATATCTTAATTCTTACAGCTATATACCAATTCAAAAAATAATTTTTTCCTCTAAAGCAGGGTCAACTCCTCTGTTACGTAGTTAGTCGAAGTACTAATATTTATGGTCTAAAATGATTAGCTTTTGATTCTAATTATTTTTCAGTTTGAAATTTCTCTATTATCCTCATCATTCTTGTGTTATGTTTCGATATGAACTGTTCATGACCAGTGATTGTTGGATCCGCAGGTTGGTTTTGTCACATTTCTTCTTAGTTCAGTCCTCGATAACCTGACATCTACCATTGTCATGGTTTCTTTATTGAGGAAATTAGTACCTCCATCAGAATACCGCAAGTATGTGCTGGCATTTTTACTGACTTATCCTGTCCTATTGAGAATCTTGTAGAATATAGGTTGACATTAGTCTCTCATCCTGTCTCAAATTCCTCGTTTCATATAACTAGCATAACTCTTTGAAAAATGTTATTAGATTTGTACTGACTTGGACAAGTTCTGGATGTTTCCATGCTTAACACTACCTGAACAAAACTAGGATGTGTTAACTTGAGGCAATTTACCCAGTTTTCTCCCTTTAAAGTCTATTCTATTTAGGATGATTAGGATTTTTGTATGAAAACCTTATCAAAAGTTGTTGAATTTGGATAAAGAAGAGACATCAATCAAGCCTTGATCCCAAAATAGTCGGGGTTGGCTATGTGGATCCTTTTCGGCTGTTTAGCTTAGATGATATACAATTGGATAAAGAAGAGAGGGGAGAAAAAAAAAGGATGATCCTGGAATGGTGTTGAATCTTGATTTATCAGAACCCGAATATAGAGTTTCACCATAATGGCATTGCTTGATAGATTATGAGAAAAATTGGGATCTTAATTTACTCGTGATCTTCCTTTTCTTTTCCATTCCTCTTTTTTAGTTGAGGGTGAAAGAGGGTATTTGCGTTCAACTTTGCCTGAACCACCTTTCATTTTTTGGAATCCCTCTATAATTTTTTAATTTGGAAACTTCTTTAGCTCAGTTGAGCTCTGTTTACATATATGGATATTGCTTACAGGCTTCTTGGAGCTGTTGTTGTGATTGCAGCAAATGCTGGTGGTGCATGGACTCCTATTGGTGATGTTACAACCACCATGCTATGGATACATGGGCAGATATCAACATTGCCAACCATGAAGGTATTTTTCATTATGCTGGAGAACTCGGTCCCTTGTTTTAGATATGTTAGTATTCTTGTCTTTCTGCTATCCATATCCATGATTTGATTTAATGGATTCCATAATGTACATTTAGACCTAATGGAAAATAGGCTAAAATGCATTGCTGGGAGGGAAATATGTCATACATCAAATTGCACGTTGGATTTACCCTCAAAATAGACTGGTTAACTAGGAGGTCCTATCAAAATGATTGGATAAGATTGATTCTTTTCTGGAGGCCAGTAATTTTACAACCTCAACAAGGTCTTGAGAAGCAAAAACCGTAGTTATCAAACCCGGCTCGGCCTGGCGGGACCTTGGCCGGGTTTGAAGTAGGCAAAACTCAAGTCTGCATTTAACCCAGTAAAACCTGGACAACCCGTCGTGTCAACCTAGAAATCGGGTGACCCGGGGTAACCCAGATGAGACCTTTTTTTTTTAATGTTTACATTTTTCATAATAAACCAAAAAAATAATTGATGAATATATAGTCTTAACATTTTTTTTAGCGTGTTTCTAAACTTTTCTACAGGTGTTCTAAATAACAAAGAGTGCATGCATGTCAGTCTAATGCTTGGAAAAGTAATAACTGAGCTCTTTGAAAAAAATTAACCAAACAAGATCAGTTAAAAAGCACTTGGCCTTTGCTTGCAGGACTTGCTTGTACCCTCTGCTGTTTCTCTTGTTGTCCCACTGTCTCTATTGTCCTTAACTAGGTACTATTCTTCTTGAAACATTAAAACAAAATAAGAATTACAATTCTGAAGGGTTAGTTTAACTTCACAGATTATGGATGATTGATACATGTTACTCATGTTCCATTCAGTGAAGTTAATGGAAAGGGACTGGACACGCCGAATGTTTTGGCATCTGAGCAGATGGCTCCTCGAGGACAGCTTGTTTTCTCTGTGGGTATTGGAGCTTTAATTTTTGTTCCAGTGTTCAAGGCCCTGACTGGATTGCCTCCCTTCATGGGTATGCTGCTTGGGCTTGGAGTTCTTTGGATTCTCACAGATGCTATTCATTATGGTGAATCAGAAGGGCAAAAGTTAAAAGTACCACAGGCTTTATCACGAATCGACACTCAAGGAGCCCTTTTCTTCCTTGGAATCCTTTTATCTGTGAGCAGGTATACATGCAAACAATGAATGGATTTTCCGGTTCCATGATTGTACATTGTGCTTACAATTTTTACCTGCATTCATTTCACTTTGAATTTTGTGTTATGTCTAGGTTAGGGTTTTGACTGATGTTTACAAGTTCTATTAGTGACTAGAATTCTTCTTCCTTTCGCATTTGGGTTTTGACTGATGTTTACAAGTTCTATTAGTGACTAGAATTCGTCTTCCTTTCGCAAATACAACGTCCCACCTTTCTGTATATTTTCTCATGAAAATCTATATTGCCATTGGGAAATTGAAGGTTTTAATTTTCTTGGTTATAATAATTTTTAATGATATTTTTCTTTCCCAGTCTGGAGGCAGCAGGGCTTCTTCGTGAACTGGCAAATTACCTTGATGCGCATATTTCAAATATTGAACTGATTGCAAGTGCAATCGGAGTTGTGTCAGCAATTATAGACAATGTTCCACTGGTTGCAGCAACAATGGGAATGTATGATCTCTCCTCTTTTCCGCAAGATCATGAGTTCTGGCAGTTAGTTGCATATTGTGCTGGCACTGGTGGTTCCATGCTAGTTATTGGCTCTGCCGCTGGAGTTGCTTTTATGGGGATGGAAAAAGTGGACTTCTTTTGGTACCTGCGGAAGGTATCTCCTGGATGAATGGTATTCCTTGTCTATCTTCTTTTGAGTAAAGAATTTGTTTTCTTCTTTTCAGGTGAGCGGTTTTGCCTTTGCCGGTTATGCTGCTGGTATTGCTGCCTACTTGACAGTTCATAACTTCAGCATCTCCCTACCCACGACTCTAGCTGAGCTTCCTTTCCTCTCAGGTTCATAAATCTTAGTATTCAGTCTCTGATGGTTCACCAGCTAAGTATGAATTCATGATTTGAATAATATGAAAATCTGAAATGCCGTGTGTTTGCGATTTATCATGTGGTGCTTCTGTAAATGCTTGCACTCATGAAAGATCACATTTGTTTGTTTGCTCTTTAATCGCCGGCCAAAAATAGACGGTGCTCCTCTAAAATTGCAAATTATGGGCCAAAAATATTTTTTTAAAATTATATTAAAAAATAAAAAAAATATTATTTTAATAATTAGAAGGTGTTTAAACTCTAAAAGGAGTTATTTTTCAAAATGTTTTTTTATAAAAGTATTAAAATAATTCTTTTTTATTTTTTTAATTTATTTTTAACATTAATATCAAAATAAAATAATTCAAAAACATTAAAATTAATTTTTTTAAAAAAAAATTAGAGCTCGCTCCCAAACAAGAGAACAATGCCTTCATAGATTCAAGTAACAAGCAACAACTGTTTGCTTGTCATGTTTATTCATTAATAAGCAAGACATAAAATGCCACGAGAATCATGAAACATTTAAAAAACTATTTCATCCATGAGGACATTGAAGAAACCTGAATTAGAGGCAGAAAACACAGGTACATCTTTCAAGTATATTCTCAATCTCAAACCTGAATTATTTTTTTCCTCTCCCTACGCTGGCTACTACAGAACACTCAAATCAAAATCGGGCGCTACAATGAAGTAATGATACCCACTCGAGTAGAATTGCCATAGAAAAAAATTAGCAAAATGACAAAGCCACCCTATAACTTGAGGAAAACGAACTCTTCAACGGCTGGGATATCGCCAATCTTTTTCAAAGTTTCTTTGCTGGGTTGCTCATCAACTCCAATTGCCATGACAGCTTGCTTTCGTGGAGCAATCCTTCCAACACTCATGAAGCTGACATTGACATTCTCTACTCCCAACACGCTTCCAACCTTGCCAATCATACCTGGCTGATCAACTTGTCGGCATAGTATAATGCTACCTTCCAAGCTCACATCCACCTCAAAAGATCCAACCTTGGTCAAATGGGGAATTCCATCCTTCACTCGTCCCTCGACCTTAATCTCCCCATTCTCAGATATGGCACTGGCGAATTTTGATTCCACATTGGCGATTTGAACCTGGATAAAGTGAAGTGGACTCTCAGGTGAACCATCTCCAAGAATGCGTTCTTCACTTATTCTTAGTCCCCTCTGTTTAGCGCTGAAATCAGCATTAACCAAGTTCACAAAAACACTGGATATGGGCTCGATCAGACCCTTGGTGATCATTGCACGGAGCACCCTGGTGTCAAGGTCATCGGGAGCCCTAGCAGAAGCATAAGTCACTTTTACATCTTTCACACCACTTCCACCTGACACTAGCTGGACAGCCAGTCTCCCAAGCTTCTCAGCAAGCTCAACATATGGTTTCAGCTCAGTAAGAACCTGCAATGGAGTAAGAACAATGACAGGAGAAAAGATTGTGTCCCTTTCTTTCACCAGAAAAGCTGCATGGATTAAACAGAGAATCGAAGTAAAGATGACACGGTCTGTAATGATACCTCAGCAGGCACCATTGGTGCATTGACAGAAGTAGAAGCAAGTTCCCCTTTCAAGGCTCCAACAACAGCTTCTGCTATTTCAATAGCCACACCTTCCTGCACATCAAACCAGGATTCTTTTTCATTCCATGGTAAAGAAAAGAAGCAAAAGGAGTATTATTATTATCTGACCAGTGGCCACACCTGAGCTTCCTTAGTACTAGCACCAAGATGTGGGGTGACAGTGACCCTCTCATGCTGCACTAACTTGCTGTCTTGTGGAGGAGGCTCCACGGTGAAAACATCAAGTGCTGCCTGAGCAACAATTCCAGCATCCAATGCCCTTACTAGGGCATCTTCATCAATCACTCCTCCACGAGCAACATTGACAATCCTAACTCCTTTCTTCATCTTTGCAAAAGTCTCATCATTGAGGATTTTTGCTGTAGCAGGAGTAAGTGGCATGTGCAAGGAGATGAAATCTGCAGTTGCTATGGCTTCATCAAAGCTCACAAGCTCCACACCAATTGCCCGAGCACGATCTGCTGGGGCATATGGATCATGAGCAATCACATGCATGCCAAGCCCCTTAGCACGCCTAGCAACTTCTGATCCAACCTTTCCAAATCCCATGACAGCAAGCGTTTTCCCAACAAGTGACACACCCACATATTTGTTCCTCTCCCACTTTCCTACATTAATCAAGAAACATATGAAATAAGTGCCACTGGACAGTAGTAAATCAAATCCAATTTTAACATAATAAGTGTTCATATGAATTAACATAGTTGGCACCAGAAATAAATGACATATGATCGCTGCATTAGCAATCATGGAAGAACTCAATAATTGTAATCTTATGATGCGCATTCAATATATCCACTGAACCATAAACTTGAAGTAGCCATTATGAAAAGATGCTATGTAGTCAAAAGGACATGGATTAAAAATAACTTTCCTTGACAATATTTAAAAGTTTTCTACTAGCTACAAATCAGTTACCTGAATTATGCCGTGTTTTTGGTTAAATCTTTCTTTGAAATCTCTCTAATAACGCAAAATCTCGATGTTTCTCTTAGCTCATTATCCTTAAACCCTTTCTAAACCCACCCCCACCGTAATCTTTCCTAGATATGTCGAATAAACACCCTCAGTTAGTCAGCTATATATACGTTTAGCATGCTCTGCAAGGATAATAAGTCTTAATTGGTTTTTTGAGAGAATAGCGCGTCAATAATAAATCTCTTAAGCATCTAAAAAAAAACACATGCAAACCAGATCTCGCCAAGAAAAAAGAAAAAACAAAGCACGACAAGCCTGGATCTGCCAAGTACAAAAGTACTGTCTTTTTCCAGGTAGTAGTACTACTTTCCACTCCAACTTAAAAGAAATCCAACTTACACAAGTTTACTTTCCAAAATTGAAACTCTAACCCCTAAAAACACCATCGCTGCAAAAATAATGCGCTTTTACCGAACCAGCTTTTCAATCAGGACCAGGATCTAAAACTCAAATCTTTTTTAGTCTTTAATCACTCAACAAACTCAATCACCCAAAAAACAAAGAAAATGAAAACAATTAATTACCAGCTTTAACAGAGGCATCAGCCTGAGCAACATTTCTAGCCATTGCAGCCATCAACGCAATCCCATGCTCTGCAGCGGCAACGGTATTAGCAGTGGGAGCATTAACAACCAAACATCCATGTTCAGTTGCAGCAGCAAGATCAACATTATCAATACCAACACCAGCTCTGCCAACAACCTTTAATCTACCACCAGAAGATTCAAACACTTCACGACTCACTTTAGTACCGCTACGTACAATAATCGCATCACAGAGTGAGATCTTAGTACATAGTTCATCTGGGCTTAGATTGTAAGAACAGTCAACGTTTGCAAAGTCTTTCAGGAGATTTATACCCGCTTCTCCTAGTTTTTCTGCAACTAGGACTGTTGGCTTTGAGTTTAGGCTTGCGGAAAGGACTATGAAACGTTGTCTGCGTGAGGAGGTGAGGAGGGGTGAGAAAGCGGGGAGTTTGTTGGCGGAGGTGAGGGAGAGGGAGGAGAGGTTTTTCTTGGTCGCGAGGAGGCTGGAGGCGGCGGTGGAGGTGGTGGCTGCCATTTTGGTGAAGATTTGTACAAAGGAAAAAAGGATCTAAGGTGCGATTTTATATGTGTGGGGTTTGGTGAGGGTTTTTGGGATGTGAAGCGGAAAAGTAGTGCACGCGCGTGGGAGTTCATGATCGGGGTGGGAAAGTGGCAAAGGGGGAGAGAGTGTGCGTACGCGTTGATTGTTGAGAGTGGGGGTTGGGAATTCACGGGGTCCAGGTGGACGAAGGGAATTTAGGGGTGCGATGGTGTGTTTGGTCCTTTAACTCTCAATTTTACTGTTTTTATCTTAAATGTGATTTAACTCCTTAGATGATGATAAAATGGAAGATCATAATTATTGATATAGCCTTTCCACGCTGTCGCAGCAACAGAGCCCTTAACAAACAAACTGAATCACGGTTTTAACAGCGGAAAAAAAGGGTCCTGAAATGCAAAAAAAACTGTAAGAACATCCACGCTCTTTGCAACCGCGTGAAGTTTAAGGAAGTGGAAAGGCTTAGACTGGGCGAATCAAAGACGGGGAGTATGGTGGGATGTGGACCCAGAGGGTGGTTGGATTTGGGTAGGTGAGGGAAGGGGGTTGAAGTTTGAACAGATCTGTCGTATACGCTTTACTTTTAGCCGTGGAAGTGTAAAATCTGAGTTGGTGAGCGATTGGGATTATTAACAAAAATGCCGGAGACATCCACCTCACCACATCATGAGTAAGAGAACGCGATCACGTTTCCATTAACATAATAAAAAGGTAATTTTAGATATCAGGACGTGCTGCACCCGCCCCCCTGGATGCCGTGCAGGCGTCCACGCTGCTAATTTTTTTTTATTTAGTTAAATATAAAATTATTCATTAGTTAACTTAATCATTATAAAAAAAATTAGTAAATTTCTTGTCTACAAGTTTAAATTTGTTATTTCCAATATTATTTTGAATTAACATAGAAAAAAATTTATTTATCTTTAAATAATTTAAAAATAACAAATGAATAATGTAAAAAGACTTTACTATCCTTAGAAAACAGTAATGAGTTTTTTTTTTTAATGAATGAAGTCATGAACAAAAACATTATTATACTTATACTGTTATAGTAAATCGTGCTAATTGATAAGTATCTACAAGGGATTTAGGTTTTTTCAATAATATTATATATGTTAAAATTGGTGTGTTTAACCATCTAGGAGGTGTTTTAGTGGTAAAAGTTTGAAATTAAAAAGTTTGTTTTTTTATGATTTCAAGTTCGAGCCATGTGGTTGCTAATATGATGGTCACTGGATGCTTACATGGTTGTTAATTTTAGGATCCATGAGATTAGTCGAGATACACGTAAGCTAGTGTAGATACTCATATTAATAAAAAAAAATTATTGTTTTTATAAAGATATATTTTAAATTGAATTTGATCTTGAAATAATATAAAAATTAACACGTGTACCGATGCAGAAAGATACATATAATACTACCAAGAAAAAAAGAAGGAGGAGGTAATTTTAGTGTCAAATTATTATATTCCATCACACAATGACATAATTTTGCAAGAAAATGACTGGAGCACGTTGCAGAGGTGGAGTCTCCTGACTGGTTGAAAATGGGATGCATCGAAATCCATACATAACATACCGGAAGATCCAATAGTTTTAAACCAATGAAAAATTAATGCATGAACCGTGTGTGCACATAGTGATGTGTGTACGTACCTACTACCATTTTGTTTATTTCTATACCTCTTGGTGTGATGTTAAGATCTCCTATTAAAGCGACTAGATTCCTTCACGACCCGCACGACTGGCTTTCGAGTAGGCCTTCATGACATGATATTATATTACATTTAATTTTTAATATTTTATAAATTATAAATTTAATACATTAATATTTTTTAGAATTGAACAATTGAATTAAATTTTTTGAAAATAATATAAATATCCATAAGCTAAGCTAAGCTTGTATTGTTATTTTTTATAAGTTTATATTTAAAGATGAACGTACAACATAAACAATAGGTTTCACGACACTTTAATATTAGATCTAATTTTTATATATTACACTATCAACGCTCTCCTCTAATTAAAAAAAACAAGCACTCTTTTGTTATGTTAAAAATATCTAATAAGAATTTTACTAATAAAAATTTTAAAATTAAAATATTTCTAAAAACAAAAGATGAATCCATAAAATTATTAAATATAAAAATAAAAAGAGCATAAGATGTACAAATAGAATTGGATTCACCAGATTTTAAAAATCTTAATCCCATGATATCTATTTCTTAAATTAATTCATCCACTGTTATCTAAAATATCTGACTTTGATTATTCTATCATGGTAAGATAATGCAAATATTAATATATTACAAAATATTAAGAAAAACAAAAGAAGCCGACCTAGTCCATACCCAAAATGCCAAAAACCCGATCGGAATAATACAGTAGACGACCCATGCCTGACCCGGTTTAAATTTGAAGCGGAATGGTGGGGACTGAACTCTTCACTCCGGGGTAATAATTCATCGCTGTTTCTATAAACGGGGACAGAGTCTTATGTCGGCTAAGCTTAGGCCATGGCCCATATCTAACGTAGTCTTTGTTTGCTATAGCTTAAAGCCTTGAACAGAGCCAACATAAGCATACAACCTCCGATGGAACCCGGGTGGTCACAGCTCACAAGTGCACAGCCCAAAATGGAACCTGAGTGGGGCAAAGCAATGCGCTTCTCCTTCTCTGTTCCATATTTTGGTATGATCTGCAATGAACACTTGATTTTTTGCTGGACGCAAAAAACAGATTACTGGTTTTTGGACTGCAAAAGTTACTTGACAATAGAAGTCCCAATAACAATTCTAGCTACCCAGATCCACCGAACCCCAAATTGCTCCATCGGAATCCGGGAATCCGCAAAAAGAAAAGGGGTAGAAACAAAAATTAAATCAACAGTAGAATACAGCAAAAGATCAAGCACTGGGAACCCATTCCCCTTATTTTTAGCAAAGCAAGCAAGAAAAGAAACGTTTCCATGATGGTGCAAAATTCTTGAGGTAAACTTCTGCCAACATGTGGCCCAACTTAACCTGAGCTTCAGTTGTTAAGTGAAGATGATCGTCTTTAAGATCCAATCCCATGGCATCCACACATACCACATTCGGTAGATTAATCCTTAGCTGTGCTTCTCTCACCTTATCCACATACTTGCCATCTCCTGATGTAATTGCCACCTGCACTAACACAATACATATCACCAATTTAATCACACAAACAATCCATCAACTCTTCTAATTAGTAATAAGCCACCGCAATCTATGTGTTCATCACTTCATTTTAACTATACGAAAATTCACTGCACCGATCAAGCCAACAGTTTGTCCACATGAACAAGTTGGTGTTCTAATTTTTCTAATGAATTGAAACAAAAGAACAATGTGATGTTATGATTTGATAGAACGATACTAGCCATAACAATTGGAAGGGAAGGCAGACCAAGATCCTCTCTAACATTCTCAATAAGCTTCTCCATGTTCCCCTGGTAAACCTCGGCATCATGAATATCCGACGTGTCACTCTCTCCTTGGTACCACAGCAACCCCTTGATTTCCCCACCATCTTCGACACTCTCTTTGGCCCTTTTCACCATATTCTCATACAATACCTCTCCACGCCCCCACCGTGTGATGGCCGTCCCACCCACCGCACACGGCACCAATCCCACCACCACCCTCATCTTTTGCCTCACCATGTTAGCAAACGACATGCCGGGTCCAACCCCACAAACTTTTTTCGAGTCGATGTCAGCATGGAGTGGTTCATGTGCCTGTTCCCAATGGAGCTTGGCTGAAAAACGGAAGATGTCTTGATGGGGTTGACATTCTGGTGGGACTATCTTGTCCCAGTACTGGTGGTTGTGGTGGTGATGGTCTTTGCAAACGCCGCCGCGACCGGCCATGTTGCTCTGCCCTGATAATATGAAGATCTGCTTGCTTGTTTTGGGTATTTCTTCCATCTCAGATATCTTTAATTAGTGAGAGCTGGCTTAGGTTGGAAAATTGGAGGGAAGCTTTTGAACAGATTTCTGGTATTCTCCCTTTGGGGATCTGTATATTTCATATTTCGATAGGGGGCATTTTGTTGAATCACTTTCTTGTTGGACAAACTCATGGATCGATAAGTTGGGGGTCCCAAGAAAAAAAAAATCATCAAGTCAAATTGGTTATTTTTTAAGGAATTGTTACGTGGATTGTCCGCCTTGACTGCTATGCCAGTGCAACTCATTATAAGAATTCAGTCTTAACTCTTAAGCGATAGCATTACTCCGCATGAAAGTTTAAAGATTTTTTAAATCACTTCTACGAGCTGCCCGGTTACAGCTAGCCCCAGCCCACGTTCAAATTCTGTGTAATGCATATCTAGCTGTTTATGGGAAGGAGTACCAATCGTCTTCTGTCTCAACTCCCTTTTGATGGCTACCTTCATGAATTTACGCGAGTAGTTTTTTTTTCCTGCACAGGGGATCGTAAAGAATCGCACCACTTCAAACGCATTGCATGTTAAAACGAACACCGACACTTTCTCTTGTCAAGCTTGTTCGTGTCGGCCATTTTATTAATCATCAGTCTTACAATTGCTTAATATCAAAACTTGATAAGTATCCGGCATCTTATTGGTACTCTTTAAAGTTTAAATAGTTTCTAAGATTGTTATTTTTTTTTTTTTACTCATAAAACATGCATATAAATTAACAATTGAAAAAAAAAACCAACTTCCAGTATTTGTAGAATGAAAAAAAAATTGGAGTAGATTGAAGCAAGTATCAATTATATATCTTTAAAACATTTTATTGTTTATCCTTTGAGGTTAGTAACCTGATTTCAATATTATTTCTCAGATGAAGCATTCAAATAAAATAAATTTAAAAAACACATTAAAATTAATCTTAAAAATTCCTTCAAAATAAGTCCAAAACCTAAAAAACCTGAGCTCGGGCTATTGCTGATCATGCACCCAAGCACTGTGGTAGGGTCGGGCTTCTATGCCCAAGCTCAATGTACTAAGACTTAGGAGCGTGCCTTTAACCCAATATGCTTGGCTTTAACCCAATATGCTTGGCTTCAGACAGCATATTTGGACTCATTTCTCATCTTTAATGAGTACAAGTCCAATACTCGCCGATAATTTTTTTTTAAAATATGAAGAGTTTGTTTTATTTTAAGAAGTCAACTGTTATTGTAAAAATAATAGTAAAAATATTTCTTTAAATCATTTTTTTTTAATTATGATTTAGGTAGGGTAAATAAATATCTAATGGATTTTATCAACCATCAATGATTTTATCTTTAAAAATTGATCAAAAGAATATTGAAATTACTTGAAAAAATATTTTTTGCTCATCTTTTAAATAAATATTTTTTTTTTAAGTTTTGACTAAGAATTTTATTACTCATGATCACCGACCGAAGATAAATAAACTAACATTTGATAAACTAACATGTGGTATTATCCTGAAAAGTTGATCAAGTTGACCAAGATAATAAAACTTCTTAATATGATACTCCATCTTAAATATCCTCATGAAAAATATTTTTGTGACACATTAATTATATTTATTTATAAAAACAATATAGGATAAATAAATTATCATAGAATATTATTTTATAAAATTTCTTAATAAATAATAAAAGCAATTAATATGTAATTTAATATTTTATAATAAAAATAAAAATTATACCATTCTAGACAAATCTTAACATGAAAGTATATCAAACACCGTTTATCATTAAAAACAAATAATAATAATAATACAATTTATTTTAAAAAATATCTATTTTTTTATTACATAATTAATGTTTTATCGAGAATCTTAGAACAACCAGTTAAGTTTTCTGGTATTCATAAAACTACAACATGAATTTTTCTTATTTTTGTTCTCACCCGCAGATGTCTCCGTGCGACATTCTAGTACAACTCCTCCCCACGTGCCCATTCTTTAATCCCCGTGCCACCCACCGCACACCGCACCAAACCCACAACCCCTAGCGTTGGCGAATGACATACCCGGCTCCACCCCACAAACTTTTTTGGTGTCAATGTCGGCGTGGATTGGTTCAACTGCTGGTTCCTGTTCCTGTTTGGCTGGTTAACGGGGGGGAGTTTGGGTGAGGTTGGCACTCTAGTGGTACCGCTCCGTCCCAGATCTTATGTGTGTGGTGGGACTCTTTGACGACGCCGCCGCCGCGACAGGACATGTTGCTCTGCCATCCTAAGATGAAAGTCTGTTTGGTTGCTTGGTCCATTTCTCCCATTTCCAGATGTTAATGGGCTAAAAGAACTGAAGAACTAATTAGGGTCCAACTACAACTCCTAAGTTATGTAAGATAAATTTGGGGCTGGTTTCTGTCTTTGACTATTGAGCCCGACCGACCCATTAGGTAGTAACTTGTTTGTTAGAAAGTTTTTTTTTTAAGTAGTTTTTTTTTTAAATAAATTCTTAAAAAGTAAATTTTTTTTTGATATTTGGTAGTGTCATAAAAAATAAATTGAAATTTTTTTTCCAGTATTTGATTATGTTATGAAAAATAAACTGAAAAATAGTTTATTAATGTTTTATTTTTTTTAAGTTTATTAAAATAATGAGAAATAAATCTTACAAATTAAAAGGTTGAATAAGAATGAAATTGAAAAAAAATCTAATTTCATAAATTATCTCAAATAAAATAAATAATAATCAAAATGATGGAGATCAAATGTAACAAATAAAAAAATTAAAAGATGATGAAATTAAAATAATAATAATTACAATTTCATAGATTATTTCAAATAATATATGTAACAATCAAAAGAATGAATACCAAATTTGATAGATAAAAAATTTTAATTAAAAAAATGATAAGAGAAAAGCAAATAACAATCATAAAAATAAAGACCAAAGTTAATATAAAAATCAAATTAAATTCAATTTTAAGGGATAAAATTGAAAAAAATTTAAACAAAATATATACCAATTAAAAGTTTGAGGATCAAATTTGATATAATCAACAAATAATATAATATTTTAAAATTTTTCACAACTTCTAAAAAGTATTTTTCACTCAAAATAAAAAAAATATTTTTTTAAATATCAAGCAAGCTAAATTTTTGTTCAAGTAAAAATATTTTCAGTTATGGCAAGAAACACCTTGTTTGTTTTGTGAGCTTAAGAGATATTATGCTGAACAAAGATTTCTAGCATAAGAATTAGGAGATCCACGTACGGTTGGTACATGGAGCCGCCTCCTTGTCTATTGGTGTTGGGTCACGATCATCCATAGACCACAGTTGTCCATTTTGGATCACGACATTGACAGTGACTTTGAATATTCTATGCCTTTGCTTTTGAGATGGGCCTGCTGCTATAATTCCCATATTTATAACAACCTTTGGAGTAGTTCCTTCCCCAGCAAGAAGCCAACCAATCCATTATGTTTGGCCAACCAGAATACATGACCAATCCATTTCAGAACATTAATTTAGGAACTCGCCAAAACTAAAACAATAAATAAATAAATAAATAAAATGATTGGATGATTAAATTAAACCCACTACAAATTAAGTATTACATATCTTTTTTTATTCACTTGGAGTGTTTGGATCAGTTTGCGCGTACCTTGATTAATTTTCACAAATTTTGAAGTTAAAGATCAGGTAAGCTTCCGGTGGCCATCAATATTAACAACCACTAGCTCAAACTTCAGACCACAAAAGAGCAATAGATACCAAGTGAAAGCAAATTAGATAGCTTGATGGTTATTATCTCATTTCCAAATATAAATTAAGATTTTTGAAAGAAAATCTCTCATATAAGAATTAATTTGAATGCAGATGGTTGATTTAATATTCACTTAGGAAAATTAATTTTCATGTTCTCTCTCTTTTTATTTTTTAAAGAAAGCATAAATAATTCTTAGTTTTAGTATTTGTTTGGAAGTATGATAATTTTTTTTAAATATATTAAAATAATATTTTTAATATCATCACATAAAAAACGACTAAAATAACATAAAAAAATAATTTAAAATTAAAAATATTAAAAAAATTAAAATTATTATCTAAACACAATCACGAACATCCTTAATGAGAACATGGATTGATACCATTAGAATCTTTTGTTCACCAAAAAAACTATCAAATTATAAACAAAGCAGACAAATATTGCTACCAAAGAGGAGTATTATATTTAGGAAACAACATTCGATTAATTAATTAAAAGTACATACATCACCTCCTCATACAATTAAGATATCGACATTAATTCCTTTTGTTCTTATGCAATATTCAAGTCAACAAAAGATAAAAAGAAACAATTACTCTTTAATACAACAAAGGACACTTTTATGGGACCCAAATATGTGATTAGTTTGAAACATTAGAGCAAGGGATCTTCTCTAGGACTTGATGCGCTTCTTTCATGGACGGTCTCTTTTGGGGTACAAAAGAAGCACAGCTAAAACCCAACTTCAAACATGCCAAAATGGCATCCTCCTTAACCTCCACGTTGGTCCGGATTGCCACATCAGCCAATCTCAGAACCCGGTTCTTGTCCTCCATGATTGAACCGGCAGTCCACTGGCTCAAGTCTCCATCTGAAAACACTCTTCCAGTGAGAAGCTCAAGCAACACAATGCCAAATGAATAGACATCCCATTTAGGGCTTGGCTTTGGAGTATTTAACGACTCGGGCGCTTGATATGGCAATGAGCTAGCCGCGGAGGAGTTGGAAGGCGCATAGTGGCTGGCATTTATAGAGAGGTCTTGTGTCGTGGAGGCGAACCTTTGGCTACTGAAATGGCGACTCGAGCTGCTCGCTTTGTTGCTATTGTTGCCCAATACAAGCCGGTCTAGTCCGAAATCCGAGATTATTGGCTCCATGTCAAGGTTCAAGAGGATGTTGTTTGGTTTAATGCTGCCATGCACATGTTTCTTCCCGTGAATGAAAGCCAGTCCTCTAGCCACTCCTTTTGCTATCTTGAACCGGACTTCAAGTGGTAGATGACTCGGTGATGAACCTGGTTTTCCTGAATTGTATAGAAATAATAACATATTTGAGGGGGAAAAAAAAGAAAAAAAGAACCAGAATATTAGACAGGCCATTTAACTAATGAGATGTTAATCAATAATTAAACTAGAGGATTAATTCCAATGGCTGTCAGTTAACACAAGATCTACGAGGAATAGTGTAATAATGAATTAAACTAACACTAAAAAGATGCAGACAAAAAACACAGCCCAGAACTCACGAGGAGTTAACACGGGTTCCAGTAGCAGGTGTCTCCTAGATTGCTAGACAGTAAGTACCAAGTTGTAGGTTTCTTTTCTTTTCCTTTTTTGGAATTTAAGAAGTGGTGGTGTTCAATTAAATATAAAGTAAAAAGGTCGGTTTTTTATTGCTGTTTTTCTACGAAAGTGACACGTGAATCGGCGCATCATGCGTTTTCTTTTTACTGTGAAAGTTTCATAAATATTTTTTATTTAGAAATATATTAAAATAATATTTCGGTGCAAATGTTCTATGTAAAATCTGATAATTGAAAAAAATAAGCTTTGATTCTTGAAAGCCGAGCTAAAACTACGTGATTATTATTCAAATCGAAGCTAAACGAATGTTTCCATAAAACCAGGCTTTGTCAAAGAGTTTTGACTCCTTAGTTTTGGACCGTCAGATCAACTAATAGTGGATCCCACGTGGAAAGATCTTACTGTTAACCCCAAACAGCCTAGTTTAGCGAAAGCCCAAGATTTTTACAACTATTTGCTCCCGAAAGCTAGGTGAAGCGGAAGAAAGTGCGCGTTAATTTAGCGTCACTTAGCAAAACGTAGGGAAGTATGCTAACATGCGCTAGAAACAGAGAGAGAGAACAGAGGACTTACTGTAACCAGCGGTTGCGAGGCTGCCGTTGCTGACATAATCATAGACGACAAGCTTCTCATCACCTCCCCAGTAAAAACCACAAATCTTAACCAAATTTGGATGCTTTAATTTGGCAATAAGCCTCACTTGATTCTCAAAGTCTCTTCTCTCAACTCCACTCTCTCCAATCCTCCTCACTGCAAAAGCAGTACCATCACCAAGAACTGCTTTGTACACGATGCTTCTTCCACTTGTTCCCAGTACATAAGCTGATGCTTTTAGCAATGTTTCCAACTCAAGTTCTGTCTCCCCATCTAGTACCACCAGCTTACTATCTTTTTCTTGATTGCTCTCGCTGCAGTTTGCGTTGTTGGTATCTTCGTTGTCTTGATCGTCATCAGAAGTGGTTGTTCCCGATGTTTCGTCTCCTTTTAACGTTAGGCACGGCCAATTTATAGGCTTCCTTGTTTCGATCTCTTCTTTTACTGCAACGGTTGTTGAAGGAAGTGGGAGTTTTCGCTCTTTATTCGGTGGGTTGGTTTGGTTGACGAGGGTCTTCTTTTTTCTGATTTGGTACACATAAAGAATGACCAAAGCAAGAATGGCTATACCGGCCAAGTCCGAGACTGCAATGGCTACAATTGTGGCTGGTTTTAGGCCACTTTTGGCTTGATTTCGAGTGGAACTTGGACTGGTTCCTGTTGAGTTTAGTTGTGGGGAGCCCGAGTCCAATGATTTGGGTATGACTGCAATAGCTGGTGAAGTAGTTGAAATATTTGGCGGAGTAGAGATGGTTGAAGGTATTGAGCAAAGATTTGACAAAGGTTTTCCACAAAGGTCCAGGTTTCCTCTAAAAGAATCTGTTTTTTGGCCGAGCAAAGATAGAGACTCTGGGATTGCTCCAGTTAGATTGTTGAATGAGAGATCAATACTTGCTTTCTCTGGAATTCTCTTTGCAAAAGCTTGTGAAATTGGTCCTGTAAGCTTGTTGTAAGAGAGATTCAAGTAATGCAAATTATCCCCACCAAAATTAAGAGGCAAAGAACCATTGAGTAGATTAGAAGACAGATCTAACACCTCAACAGAATTGAAGCCACTAGGAACAGAACCTGAAAAGTAATTAGTCCTTAAAGAAAGAACTGTAAGATTTTGCAAAGCTGTCAAATATTCAGGTACCTTCCCAGCCAAGGCATTATCAGAAAGATTCAACAGCTGTAAACTCTTCAATGCACCGATAGACTCAGGCAACTCACCAGAGATCTCATTGCTTGAAAGAGAAATCACTTGTAGCTCAGTTGCATTAAAAAACGAACTTGGCAATGACCCATTCAAGAAATTGTTGGAAAGATCAAGATGTCTTAGGTGTTCAATGTAGCCCAAGTCTGGTGGGATAGAACCCAGAAGCTGACTATTTGGGAGGACTAGACTTGTGACCCTGAACATATCTGGTGTTCCCGGCAGGCCTAATTCTGTGCATGTCACTCCTTTCCAAAAGCATGGTGTTTTATCTTCATAGTTCCAGGTTTCCAAGACTGTTAATGGGTCTCTAAGGATGGAGTACTTGAAAGAAAGCAAAAGTACCCCATCTGTGTTGAGAGCAAAGGTTGGAAGTGCAATCCCAAGAAGGAAAAAAGCAAAGAAATGGAGATAATTGATGCAACTGGAACTCATGGTTTCTTGAGCTACTGAACCATGCCTGGAGTTGAACTGCGCTTCACATATTCATAGTTTGAGAAAGAGAGAGAGAGAGAAGGAGATGGTGACCCACTGCAGTTGTAGTTGTTCTGGTGACCAAATCGATGAGAATTAAGGATGGAGCAGAGGAGGGCCGGACAGAAGCAGGTAATGTAGTTAAAGTGATGTGGGTGTAATGAAAGGAACTTAACTAGACATGGGACATAACAGAAATTTAGCTGTATCTTTTGCTTAATGTTCTGTTTTTGGATGTAAGAATGGATGCCCTGGGGAGGAAAAAAGCTGGTTTGTTTAGATATGGCTGCAGAGAGGGAGGCTAGCAAAAAGAGTGGTTCTTTATTATTTACTGTGTACTTCATGTAGTTGGTATAGTGAAGAGAAACAATAGAAATGGTCCAAATGGAGCCATTGAATTAATATTAACTTTAATTAATAAATTGTTTTTTTTTTTTTTTGGAAAGCAGGGAGGAAAGAATCTTGTATCTGCTGCTACAAGACACGTATGTGAGTTGGAGCTCATCAGATTGCAGAGGAGCCTAGAAGTCCACCATCCTATTCAATATTGACTCAATTTGAACCTCCCATGTCAGACGGAAGAAGAAGAAATAATTAACGTTGCTAAGTTGCCTGTCCTGGGCTCAATTCAGAGCATAGTTTTTTAACCTGCCCGGTGGACAAACTGTTTCCAGGCCTCGCCTCTAATTTTCTTTTTATAAAACAAAATGGTATTGTTTTTATTAAAAAATTAAATAATTAACAAATTATAACCAAGTTTTTGACAGGTTTTTATTGAATTAACCAGGATAAACCTGAGATTTTATCTAAGAATTTATAGTTTTTTTTTTATTTCTCAAACCAAATTAGTTATATATATATATATATCCACACGATACATAATTATATCATCCCTTTCATATTAATCCACTTTAATCTACACAATAGAATTGGTTTTTTTTTTATTTATATTTTTCTTTTTTGAACACCGAAAACAAAAAAAAGGTATTAAATTCCTATACCACACAAAAGAAAGTAAGTGAACCCATTAATCTATAAACATTCCTCCCATTTTTCAGCATCTGCAATATTCAAGTACATGTAACTTGAAATTCTTTACAACCCTAAAATAGTTAAGTTAATCCCTGTTAAATCAGGTCATTAATTTGTGGAGGGGAGGAAAAAGACTTGACGTGTTCTTGACACACAGGAAAGGGGCCCTGACAAAGGATATATAATCTTTTTTTGATCAAATCTGGACGTTCGTATGCTGGTGGTCTGCCAGATAAAACTACTCCCATAGCCGAAAGCCAGGACAAGTAGCCTTGTACACACTTGAAAAGAAACATCCATGGCCATATCCACTCCTCCCTTTCTCTATCTTTTACTGCAGCTCGCCTCACCCTATCAGTTAATGATTTTTATCAGAAATACTCGGTTATGGTAATCCAGTTATAAAGTTGATAAACAACTCCATTATGGCTAGTGCTTTATTTGTGGGGCCATGATGTTTTGTTCTACGCATGCTTGAAATCAAGGAAAGGTTTTCAAAATTCTTTGAACAGCATAAAATCCGAACCCCTAGGCACCTTTAGATCAGAGTCACGGGTTCATGTCACTTGATAATTGATCATCAGGTGTTAACTACGAGAACTTAATTTCTTGATGCTCTTCACATCAAACAGTCCCGAAATTTGACAAGCTTCCAAGCAAGGAGATATACGAAGAGGCCGAGTCAATTTTATCAAATCTTAGATGACTTCATAGAATATCATATTTGAATGATAATTTAAGTCAGCTAAATTATATATGACGAGCATGATTTTGTGAGGATATAAGATTTGCCTACCAACTCCGCCAAATCAAATCAAGCCCCAAGAATTATAAATATAGTTCTGTTCATGCGAGTAAGTTTGGAAAACTCTTATAAAATGAAGAGCAAATGCTCGCAAATATCAAGACTCGTAAATTCATAAATCACAAGCTCGTTAAGATTTAACTAAAAAAAGGTCACGGTACCAGGGGCGTAAGCTTAAATTTAGGATCAGGGGCCACTATATATAAAAAAACAAACATGGTAAGCTGGAAAATGAGATAACAAAGAGAAATCCACACAGATTATAAATGATTTTTGAGAAAGCAAAACGTGTATTTCCTATAAAATAAACTGTATTTTGAAGGGTATAATTTAAGAAAGAACTAAAATGTAAATATCTTTAAAGTTTGAGGTGCCATTACCCCATCATTCAACCTAGTTCCGGCCAGCCCTGTCAGCATGATACTGCAAGGTTTAATGTCTAAAACCATGTCAAACCAACTTGAAGATTCATAGTTCCTTCGTGATTCAAGAATCTCATCAATTCATACCACACCAAAAGTTTAGTTCTCTTTATAGCCGGTATTGTTTACGATCCTTACTCGTGAAAATGCATGCCGGTATTGTTTCATAAACTTGGATTGACCCTAAATTAACGAGGGAGCACGACAAGACTTACGCCATAGTGGGACGGTTCATCTTGCAGGAGCAAAAAATGGTCCCAAATTAACCCAACTCTCCCCTCTCCAAAAATGGTGCAACGTTTCTGATTTGTCTGAACTGCACGTGTAGATCTTGTGGTGTGAAAGTGTCCATCTTTCCTTGGCAAGTCAGGGGATGTGATGCCACAGTGGTACACTGGTACTGGCTGCCTTGATTTTGTAATAAGAACCAGTCATTTTTAAGTTACATTAAAAAAAAGTTGTCGCTCTAGGTTTGATTCAATAATTCTTAATCAAGAATTTAATTTATACCATATCATTAATGGATTGACTTCCTTTTTCGTCCAATACTGATAAAACATTTTTCTGATGATCCTAAGTTTTTTTTGCTTTCCCTGCACATCAATCTAATTCGGTTTCTCTGTGTTTTATATGAGAATCATCACGCATACTACGATAATATGCTGCGGTTCCATTTACCTATAGCCTTGGGATGCTTGGCCTGTTATCTAGCATGTGCTGCCACTGTTACAAATGTTGAGAATTATGCTGCCATAGATTAGCTCCACCTACCGCTTGATTGGTTCATTGAAACCCATTTTAATTTAAGCAGATCTAAACTAAGCATTGAAATGTGAATTAATTTTGTCTAGTTTTGACAGGATTCACACGCAGACCATGCCCCTTGGTGAAAACTAGAGCTACCACCAGTACGGGCTTAGACAATTAGGATATCCAAAGATTTCTTTTCATGCATAGTATAATCAATGAGCTTTCAAATTTAATGCCCATAAAAGCTCAATGAATGAGTAAAGAAGTGAAGAAGCTAGCTAGGTTTGGCAAGAATTCATGTCTCTTCAGCTCCTACATAATGTCTTAGAGCGTCAATGAATAGTTAAAAATTAAAAATTAATATTTTAGTTTTTCTTTGCTTGTTTTGTACACTCTAAGAGGAAAGCCAAACAAAATATTAAAATGGCTTTTCTCTCCCACAAAAGTTATTCCTATATATCTCTTCAAAGAGCCAAAACCAATAAAGTAGAGCCACTAAAAAAATAAACCAATTAAATGTAGTCATGTGGAAAAAAAATAACATCAAATTTATTAAGAAATAATAAGACACTTGTTTCTTCCACTCCAATATAAATGGTTCTTCAAATGACTTTTTTTCATTGGAATAGATATGATAAAAAAAGTTATATTTATACTATTTAAAATATTATTTTATCAATTTAATTTTTTAAAATAGCATTTTGCATTGGAGATGTTCTTAGTAGGTGCTTTCCATTAATTGCAAATGATTGAGAACTGAGTACATTAATTCCTTCTACTTACATTCATAAACTTTAGTAAAACGTAACAGAAACCTTTTTCATTCGATTTAACGGTGAATTTTACTCTTTTTTCTCCTTGCTACTAGAACATAATAGAATCAAATGTTCTTTGATGGAAGGAAGTCTAAATACTCTTGGATTGCATCACCTGGTTAAAAAGTAACAAGCGTGAAAATGGTGTGCATCTAGAACAATTTAACACTTCAGATGACTTCAACCATGTGCATTCATATGCCCCTCCTGTTCCTGACTCAGAATATTTTACTTTCTATGTCACCATTTACCAGCACTGCCCTTTTTTTCCAAACCAGTCTGCTACCGTCGTCCTTGTTTATCTAGAAATGGTTGAAGATATATATCTTCCATATGTTCACAGACAGTAGGGTACGTGCGGATCTTTTACATCATCTCAACTAATATACAATTATTTGAAATCAGTCACACCAAATCATGTTAATCATTGGATCCACATTCGAGCTTAGTGAGACTCCCAAGAATCTATGGAGCCTAGACTTCACCATGGGCAGATGTTCTGCAACTAGGGACAGTGACTAAATACAAGGTTTGGCTGTATCCTAACTCACAATATACCGCTGTTTGCCTCGTGATAGAGGATTTAAATGTTGTTTTGAAAGACCCATTCAAAGGGTTATAGCAGCATGTTTGAGAACTACTCCCAGCAGCATGTTTGAGCACTACTCCCCTTCGATCTAGGATTATAGTTGGCTGAGCAGAACCATATCCTAATTCACCTTCTGATATATCGCGACCAACACTCTATTTTCTCTAATTCTCTCAGCGTTATAGGCTATTCATTTTGGGTTTCAGACAGAATATCAGCAAATGATGACCAAGTCATGCATGGTCATACTGAGCTCATTTCTCGTGCTTTATATTAGGCACCAACATGAACCCCGGTCAGTTCACAGTTTCCTGTCTATCCTGAATTAGACAAATTCCGTGAGCTAGTTAGAAAGTTTTCTAGATAGGAACTGCATCTCACTATTGCAAAGAAGAGCAGCTAGAATGCTAGGCCCCCCATGTTATCCATGTATGTGAATTGGACGCAGAAAACCTGTCCAGATATCCTATCTTTCAAGTATCATCATAATGTAACTGTTGCGATACACGGCTTGTGTTCTGTGGCAGCTACTACGTTTGTCTCATTTACCTACGTCTGCACGTGAAATGAAAAGTAACAGTTTTAGATCCGGGTCAAGATCAAAACGAGTGGAGAGGTATAGTAACCAGTAAGGGCATTAATTCATTTCCATTCTCTTTATTTTTTAATTAACTAGCTCTCTGGAAAGTTACCTCATCTATCTACTTTTTTAAATAGAAAATATTTTTTAATAAATTAATAATAATAATTTTTAAAATTCAAATACTATTTCATCATCAATATTGCGAATAGACTCTTAACAGTTAACAAGAAGTTTTTCTTGATGGCATAGTCCTTTCTTTGTTCAAACCAGAAGTCATTTCTGACATGCTAACATATATTGTGCAGCTCAGCCTGAAAATCAGAATAACAACGGCAATCGAAGGTTGCAGGCAAAATACAGTCGAGAAAGGACCAGGCAAAATACCCTCTCGCGTCTGCTCCTTTCCTGATTGCATGGAAATGGAAGGCAAGATTTTGCCAAGAAAAAGTTGAAAAATTAGCCAAAAATCAGTTCTCCGATCCCTTCTGTTTTGGAACTCTATTTTGGCTGGACTATGTTTAGCAGAAGCTTCAAGACGACCTTCTACGGGAAAATGGATTCTTACATATTTTACCTCATTGCTGTCAGCAAGGAATCCAAATGGCTAGACATGTATTCTACTCTTTTCACATCACGGAGACATTCTTCCATGCTGAAGTTTGAATTGTTCTTCTGTGCATATACCCGCATGAGGCATTGCATCTATATAAGAAAATTTATCTAGCTAAATTAAGTTCTTTTAGCTTCTGTGCTTACCATTCTCTGTGATGATCATAGGATAGTAGTATTATTGTATCTCTCTTTCACATATGTAACCATTTTCTCCATTCCTTGTGGATAAACATGTTGCCAATCCACTCCAGTCTACATTGATCAAAATGCTCAAGGAGCTTGTTGAGAAGCACCTCTGCCTGTGGCTCTGCGCTGGTTTCTTTTTCTTACTGTGGGTGTGCAGGCTGGTTTCTTTTTCTTACTGTGGGTGTTTGAAGAGACAATTGTGTTTGCCATATTGGACCTTGCATCTTTACCAAATATCTCGAATTCCCTCTCATGGTCAAACTTGCGAATATATATTTTATACAAGGATTACTACATGTTTTGTTGAGATGTCATTACTGAAAATATTTATAATTATTAAAAAGATTTAAAAAAATGGAAAATATGCTTTTATTGTATTTAATTTATCATTAAAAACTTATGAGACTGGGGACAGATTAGTATTTTATTTTTAAAATTTAACGTATACAATTTGATAATATCATATTTATCTTTGTTAATATAAACACTTATGTTATTTTGTGTTTAAAACTAATATATAGAAGTGAATCCAACAATAAATTTAAATTTATAAAATTGTATAATTTTTAATACAATAATGTATCTATTAACAAATTACATAACCTACGTGGTATATTAATTATTTTTATACTAAATTAAAGTCATCAAAACACATTAACTGTTCGAATTTATATTCTAGCAAATGGATCATGTATACTAGTCATTTATAAAATTGTATAATTACCGGTGATCAGAGCAAGGGATATTAGATAGCTTAATATTATTATAAAAGATGAAAAATAATTCTTGGAATTTAAATTCCTACATGGTAGTAAATGGTAGGGTGATTATTTTCAGTGCAGTCGGTTTTTATAAAAAAAAAGAAACCAAACCAAATTTTTTTAAAAAAAAAAACCGAAACTAGTTCAAACCGATCGGTTTTGGTTCGGTTCGGTTTTTTTGGATAAAAACCAGCTCAAACCGGTTTGGCTTGATTTTTCGGTTTGGCTCAATTTTTTTTCGGTTTTTTTCGGTTTGGGTTCGGTTCGGTTTTTTTGGTTTCAGGCTTATAAAACCAAAACCGAACCGAACCAGTCGGTTTTTTCAAAATTTTAATTGATTTTTTTTACGATTTGGTTTTTTCAGTTATTTTTTTTTAGTTTTCCTAGTTTTTTTTATTTTTCGATGTTTTTGCTTATAAGCCGTACTAACTAAAAGGCATCTCAAATTCATTTCATTTTGGAAAAGAATTCAATTCCTAGTCTTGCAAGCAACCTAATGCAATGGGACATTTGAGATTTCTTGAAACATGAGATGTTTTGGCTTAACAAACACGGGAATGTTTAGTATATGATGTGCCAAGAAATTAAAAAAAAAAACAAAAAATTATAAAGGTTTGATCAAGCTTGGCTGAGCTCAGCTTAGGTATTTGGGCACCCCATCAGGCGCAATCCGACTGCAAGAAAAATCTGGATTTTTTGTGCATATTTTATTTTATTTTATATATTTTTATGTATATTTTCTTCTACTCTTTCTTTCATTGTAAGTACAATTATTTTTAATATTTTTCTATACACAATTCTATAGATTCCTCTACTTTCTTTTGCATTCAATCCTGTAAATTCTAATTCAATCCTATAAATTCTACCTGTATTCACATCAATAAATTTATTAGAATAGTCAATCAAATACCGTTATCTAAACCAATAAAACTCATTTATTATTATTCCATGAAAACCTTTCCACACAGCGAGCTATGAATAGTTGTGTTGCCTTACATGTAACTTCTTTCCTTGAAAAAGATAAAAATAATCTATGCAACGAGTTTTTTCAATAAAAACTTAGGGATTATTGTGAGGTAAAGGATCTATGATTCATAAAAAAAAAAAACACAATTTATTTTTTAAATTTTTTTAATTTTTCTAACATGCTTAATAACTTAATAAAAAAACTCAAATTGACTTAAGCGTCGAGTTTTTGTTTTTACAAGTAACTGACTCCTAAAAATACAAATTCAATCCACTACCAGTGAGGAAAAATCCCAGAAATTCATTGAAGTTTTTTTAACCTTTTCAATATTTTAAATGATTTTTTTTATAAAATCTAAAAAATCATCGCTTTAAAAGAACTAAAACCTCTAGGAAAAATATTTTAGCTGCAGATTTATAATTATTATTTAGTGAAACAGTCTCTATCTACAAAATTTAAAACATGCTTTCAAAGACATTCATGTCTTTTCACATGGCCTCTTTGATATTTTCACAAATTAATTATACCCTCCTCTTGGTTGCTTACACTTCAACTTCAGTCCATAATGTTTTTTAACTTATATATATATATATATATATTGTCTTCACCCTTTTATACAAGGTAGCTACCGAAACAAGACCACAGAGCCCCGAAACAAGACAAAAAAACAGAGTAAACAACTTGTGTCCAAGCAACCATACCCTTGTTCTCAACTTTACTCCAAGCAGTTCTTCAAAAAAATTAAGTGAAGCAAATTACAAAACTCAGCCACTGTAAAATATATTCAGATGAATCTCCAGCAGCTTCAAAAAGTACCAAATCCCTAGAGAAAACTCTGTAGAATTCACAGCCATGCTATAAAATCACAATTCCCAGACACACCTTGTTGAGCAAGACCATCAGCCATGCGAGAAGAGAAATGAGTAGCAAGGACAAAGATTTCATGATAATACCACGGCCTAATATGGTTTATGCATCCAGTTTACCACATTAGAAGAGTCAAATTCTACAATAATCTTCACACCAGATAAATCTTCTCTAGAAGAGGATAATTCCAGGGTTTTAACCAAAACTAGCAGTTTTGCTTCATTGGAGTCTCTGCTCCCTGCAGGGATGGAGAAAATACCCAATACAAAATACACGTATACCAGCAGGACCAAGCTTACCAGAAGAAGATCCATCCACATTCCATTTTAAAGCTGAAGGGTCAAGTGCAGACCATATGATTAGAGGTCTAGATTTTTTGGTATTAGTCCATTTAAGAAATCCATCAACAAGTCAAGAGCAAAACAATGGAAATCTGGAAATAAGGCTTTAATCCACACACAATGAAGATTGTATCATAGTCAGGCTTCTTATGATTAAAAATAAACTCATTTCGCAGAAGCCATAATGACCATGATATATCAAAAAATAGCACAGACCATACCTTCCTTTGAAATACTCCTTATGCCAGATATTCCTACTGCTGAAACAAGGCCGACATGCTCCTGGAAACACCAAGAAAGACCCCACAAATCTATAAATTTAGACCGTATAAACCGATGCTTCTGACAGTTGACAAGGAGACGATCAACATATTCCTCTGACAGTAAGCAAATTGGACACATAGAGCATCAATGTCAATAGTTTCTCTTCTAGCTCAGCCAACAAAAGACTTCAATTTTCAGTGGGACCATTTCTTTCTACAAACCATTAAGGGAGTTAATATGATTAGGGGATGAAAGCAGTTTACATATAGACTTGACATAATACTCTCCATTTGAATTTGGCTTCTAAGTCAATTTAATCCATGTTTGTTTTCACACTCCGTTTTTAATAAAGAAAGTTTAGAGCCATTAAAAAAAAGCTAAAATATTTTATATGTATCAAACAAAGCTAATATAAGTAATATAAGAGAAAAACTACATAATTTTATTTTAGATATATATTTAAAAATTTACAAAAATTATTTTTCTATAAATATCCTATCGTCACAAACATCCTTCCATATCCACTTTCATTCGAATAGTTGGAGATTGACCCTATAGAAACAAATGCAATTCCCATATTTACTCATAAAAGCAATAAATACTATTTTTTAATATTATTTTTTATTTGTTTAAATAGATGAGTCTGAATATGAATATTAATAGAAATCTAAAAAGTGTGGTCTTTCCAATATTAAAAAAACATTGTTCACACACTCATATATTACCGCGGATGCATTGTTTTTTTTTTTTCAAGTTGGTTATCAAACTTTAATTTTAGACAATTTGATCTTAGTTAAAGACCAATAGTTTTTTATTTCTTAAGAAAATATGAAATTATAAGAAGAGAGACCAAAACAAGAAACAAATTAATAATGGGTGGTGTGTCCAGTGTTTTTGAAAAAAATACACTTAGGTTCTCAATCTTTAAAATAATACAATTTAGGTCCCTTTAAACTAAAATTCTATTTTGGTATGAAAATTTATTTTTATTATTTTTCGGTTTCTAGTTAGAGAGAGATCATTGGATTGAGAGAGAGAGAGAGAATGTTGATGCCATTTTTTACCACCAAAATGGTTGTTTTTTGTGTTCACAGGTTCCATGCAATGGGAGGGGTTTGGTGATGGTTATTTGGAGTCTCAATGTCGTCTAAAAAAAATAAATCTAAATTAAAAAAGATAAATCTAACCCGATTTGATTTCAATTTCTTTGATAGTTTTTTAGGTTTTTTGGGTCAATGTATTGATTTATAGGAGTTATAAGGGTGTTGGTGAGGAGATGGTTGAAATGGCTTGAAAATCATTTTTAAAAGCCTAAAGAATACTGCCTTGATTTTCCAGCCATCACAGTTGCCTGTCTATTTAAAAAAAAATACAAGGTGGACCTTTAAAAACAAATAAAATAAATAAAACTAAGTTCATGCTCATGGGTCTGAGCTTGAAGGCCCACCCACATGCCTGGTCTCTACCTTGTAATGGCCCAAACACGCTAAGCTATAGGCTAGCGTGATTGAGTTTTTTTTTTTTGTTTTTTTTATTTTATATCTAGGTTAAATATAAATTTAAGAAAAAATATCCAATTGAGTCCATGATCTAGATCACAAGTTTGACAGATTAAGCCATAACAACTAAGCTATTTTTTTCTTTTTAATTTTCTTTTTTGGTTAACTGGTACTTTTTTAATTAGTTTTTTTAATAATTTTTTAATTTTTGTTTTGATTAGTATCCCTCCTGTGTGAATTATTTTTTATTTTTACTTATTTATCCTTTTGAATTGAGATTTTGTTTTTTTAATTGTTTTGTGTATATTTAATTTTTTAAGACATTATTCTAATTTATCTATAGTTTTTTTTTTATCTTTTATATAAATAAACTTTTTTTAAATAAAAAAATATTTAGTTTTAGATAATATTTCTAATATTTATAACCTTGCATAATATATTTTTCCTTTTATTTTATTCAATTAGTTTCATGTGGGTATCTATTTCTCTTATCGTTTGGTTGAATAAAAAATTAATTTTAATAAATAAATTCAATAAACACAACCAACTAAATGTTATATATTGCGAGATTAAATATTTTGCTCTTCATATATATCTTGATTTTTCCAATTTTGTTTTTAGATATCGTTAATGACTCTTTTTTTTCATTTATTTACATGGGTGACTTTTTATTTATTTAATTAAATACATGTCTAAGCTTTTCAATTTAAGTTTTTTGTTTATTTAATTAGATACGTGTGTAGGCTTTTCAATATACACTTAGGATTTTTTTTTTCATGTAAGAAAATGGGTTGAATAAGCCTACATGTCTGATTGTTTTTAGTGGAAAAAAATATTTGACCCACGGTAAATCGCGAGTTAAATAGCTATTAATTTATCTAAATTTGATTGGAAAGAAGCTTATCCTATCCTATGTACATGAAAATTGACCTTAAAATACCATAGGGAAAAACAATTCCCTTAAAACAACAAGTCATGCATCATCTAACACAGACAATACTCCAATTAGTTATTACTAGATCATTTCTCACACTACTTTGCAGGTCAGATTAATTTTTTTTTTACATAAAAAAATATTCATGTGTTGTTAATTTGTTTTTTAGCGTAAAAGAATTTAAACTATATAGTGATTGATTTGATATGATCTATTTGACTTGACAAATCCAAAAATATAATTTGACTAAAAACAATTATGATGATAACTTTTAAAAAAATATTAAAACAACAATATATTAGATCAACTTAGATTAATTTGGGTTAACCTGCTAAATCCATTATCCAAGTTAAGAAACCTTGATAACCTTATAGAAAACAAAACAAAAATTACTAAATTCAATTCTCAATTAACTTAATGTTAAAAAATAAAATTCAACTAAAAAAATGAATCGAGTTAACTTGCCAAATTTGGATCATGAGACCAATAGAAAACAAATAAAAAAAATTTATGTAGCTGAATTTCTAATTAACCAAATGGTGAAGGATGAAATTAAAAAAAATTAATTTTAAAAAGGACACAAAACACCTCCCTAGTCAACCGACAAAACTGATGACCCGAGTTATAAGATCGAATAACCTTATAGAACGCAAACCAAAACAAATTGTGAAGCCTAATTCTTAATAAATTCAATATTGAATGATGAAATTGAAAATAATAATAATAAAAATAGAAAAAAACTGAGTCAACTGGCATAACTTGTGGCTCGGGTCATAAAACTGTGATAACCTCATAGAAAGCAAATAAAAAAATTATGAAGCCCAATTCTGAAATAATTCAATGTAGAAGGATTAAATTGTGAAAAAATAAAATAAAAGGATAAAAAAATAACCGAAATCAATTTGGGTTAATCTACCAAACCCGAGTCAGAAGATTAGGATAACTCCATAGATATTAAAGGATTAACATAAAAAAATTATAAATTTCAATTTCCGATCAATCCAATATTAAAGGATAAAATTAAAAAAAATATTTAATTAAAAAAATAACAAAAAAACTCGAGTCAACTTGGCTACACCACGAGTTAGATCAATTTTTTTAATATAAAAAAATATCTAGATATTGCTAATGTGTTTTCTAACAAAAAAAAAACCGTTTAGGGATTAACATTATATGATACGGTCAACTTAATTGTTCCAAAGACAATTCAAACACAAAAAAAATAACTTGAGCCAACCTCATTTAACTTACAAAATCTGTAACCAGAATTATGAAATCATAATAAACAAACTACTGAAGAATAAATTAAAAAATTTGTAGGAAAAAAAAACTTTTGTGAGAAGGAAAAATGAATTCCCTCCTCAATTAGTTGAGGTTAATAATAATCCAATTACGACGAGTGTCGTCTACACATCAGACGACACATTGTTTTTTAGTACATGGACGACAGATAGTCGCAGGACAAGCTTCTTACATGACCTTATTAAACGACATGCAGCTCATATAAAAAAATTGATTCGTATTTAGGAGTACATTGTCTCGAACTAGCCTACTCCGCTCACACTTTCGGGAAAAATGCAAACGCTACTCATGCCGGCAGTTCGCTCCGGCACGGCGGCATCCATGGCGGCGGTTCCAACGCCTCCCCTTATCCACCGTGCAAAACACCTACCTCTCCTCCCTCCTCCAAACTCCATCCTAATCTTTCACAAATCCACACAACCTCTCCCATCATTCTCTTACATTAGCTCATTATCTATTTATGATCATCTTAGGAACGAAACACCAAAAAAATTATTTACCCAAACAAAAGCTTCTAATACCACTGCTCCTGCTTTCAATTCCCAAAACGACGAGGCAGAAAGGGCAAAACTCGCTCAGGTTCAAACCCTCTCCAAATTCTTTGCTCAAGATTTCTAAAAGAAAGTTACATTAGAATTTGAAGTCTAATTTACTAACTCACATTGTTATGTGGCCATCCGTTTGTGTAGTAAAAGAAAAGGAACTGTCTTTTATAAGGGTTTTTGTTTTCTCTTGATGTTATTTTTGTTTTATGCACTAATTTCTCTTTGCTTAGATGGGGGGCTATACATGCATTATTTTGGAAACCCATTAACATGTCTAAAAAAAGGAGCTGCCTTTCATATGGGATTTTAATTTTTAAATGTCATTTTCGTTTTGCTTTTTGTGTGGTAATTTTTCTGTTTGACTACTAAGAGATGATGGGAATGAAGAGAAATCGAAGCGAAATGCAATTTTTTGTGAATATGAGACTTGAGTTGAGGAAAGGAGCTGCTTTAAAACGGGTTTCTAAATGTCATTTTAGTTTCCGTTCTTGGTTGCTAATTTTTATATTTGGTTACCAAGAAAAATGTGGGAACTGTTGTGGAGACTAGAGTAAGATTATTGTTATTGTGTGTGCAGGTGGCTAAGAGATTAGAGAATACATCAAGGTATTTTAAGCGGTTGGGTAGTTTAGGATTTTGGGGGCAGCTAATATGTAGTACAGTGGCAGCTGTGATTCTTTCCTTTTCTGTGGTTGTCACTGGGAAGATCACTTCGCCTCCCACTTTTTATGCTACTCTTGGTGGCATTGCAGCTGCATTCATTTCTGTTTTCTGGTCATTTGGGTACATCCGGCTTTCTGAGAAGCTCCGAAAAACTGCCAATGATCCTTCCAAGGTATGTATACATACTGTTTTAGTTTTTTTACTATGTGTTATTCGCAATCATAAACAGTGTTTATTTTGATCGTTCTGAATAATGGTTGTTTCCAAGGATTTTCAACTTAATCATTGGAAAGGACATGTTACTTATTCAGTTGTCATTTGTATTCTGAATGATTGTTTTAGTTGTCATTTGTATTCTGAATGATTTTTTTTGATGAGGTCTCCTCTCGTCTTGAGGTCTTTTGGATTTGGTAACATGATGAGCTTGATGACGGGCCTCAAACGTGGGCTGCCAAATTGAGCAAGAGTCATAATGCAACTTGCAAAACAAGCCTCATTGTGTACCTATGTTTGTGGTAGGCCCATTCATGATGATCCGTGGCCTGTCGAAAGTGTCAGGAGGAGATGTTGCTTTGGGTACAACTGTCACTTGTACTGTCCTCCCTGCATGAGGTAGATTAAGGTGGGAGTGCCATGTGTCCTTTAGAATTGCCATGTGAGAGCCAGGCATGTTGTGAGGGCCTATATATTTCTCGTAATTTCAACCCTCAGGGTTTATTGGTTGATTGACAGAAATAACCTGGCAGTCTGTTTAAGAATTTGATTGTTCTCATTGACCTTGGGCAAATTACTTTGTTTATGCTAGTCGCAGTTTGTACAACTTATGCATGATGAAGTCGGTGGGTTTACATGAGAGAATCTTGTTGTTTCTGTATGCCAAAGAAGTAATTGGTAATATGGCGCTTTAGGGAAATAGAGACATTGTTTCCTTCAAATGCCATTTGCGGTAATTTAAGGAGAAGTCCAATGTTGAAGCAAGAAACTTAATGGTTGGTTTCGCAATGCTGGGGCATGGGATATTGTGTTAAGTGGACATTCAAATTTAGCAAATATTTTCCTTGATATTTTTTTCTCTTAAAGTGAAAAGAATGATAAGAGGCAATTAGAGTCTGGATCCCATTTTTATATCTACAAATAGTCCTTGTAGTTTAAAAATGACTGGGGAGGTTTATTTTGTCAACGAGAATCTCTTGAAGGAACTTTCATGCAGTTTGTATTTGCTGGCTCATCTTGTATCCTTTGTCTTTGCTTCCCATCTATCTATCCATGTGATTTTTCTTCTTTATTCATGTGAGTCATTGGACTACACAAGTAAGATGAACTCCATACCATTGAAGTGCAGAAGATCATCAATAGTAAACTGCTAGTGTTTGTTGAGCTTGGGTTGTACAGCTTTTCACACCTGTTAAAAGAAACAAGAAAAATAGTAAACCATAATAAATGTGGATCGCATTAGGTTCTCGTGAGGATGATGTGGTCTAAATATGGTGCTAGAATTAAGCACACATGAAGTGGCTCCTTTGATTGTCATACTGTTACTCAAAGACTCTTTTCGCTGAAGTTAAATAACCAGATATATATTGTTTACATAATTCTAAAATATTTTTTCTATGCTTGGTGCTCTGCTTATTGTTTATATTTTCAGGCACCTCCTCGTGCTGATGTTGTGAAAAGCTTGAAAAATGGCATAATACTGAATTTGTTGGGAATGGGTGCTGCCATTCTTGGGATGCAAGCCACAGTTGGATTGTTGGTTGCGAAGGCCCTAACCTCTTCTGCAAATCCTTATTACCAGCAAATCTCTCCTGGTTACAGTCCAGTTCTTGCATTGGATGTGTTTTTGGTGCAGGTAAATATTATACAGATCTAATTACTATCATATTTTAAAGTTCTGCTGACTACAGACTCATGGTAGGAGTTAGGTTCAGAAATCACACTTTGTGTTATTATAGAAGTCACTGTAGCTTTATCAGTTTTAGCATTTATGCTCTCAGCCAAATAAATCAACAAATGAATCAATGAGGATACAAAGGATAACTTTAATATTTGCCTATACGATGGAAGAAGTAAAATTTTTTACCTTCTATCAATTTACTAAAGTGATGTTCTTTTAACCCAACATCTGTGTTCAGTTCTCGGATAAATCAATGATAACTTTTAATTGGGGTAAACATTTTGGTCCCAGTTATTTGATTGATATCAGCCCTCACTGTTTCTCTTGTGCAGGCATCAGCGAACACCATCCTTTCTCACTTCCTGGGGCTTGTATTCTCCTCGGAACTTTTACGCTCAGTGACACTACCACCATCAGAAAATATTCCAGTCTTTAAGGTGGCATAAGCTTCTTCTGCATGATATTGTAGCCGAGGTTGAAGATAGTGATTTTAAAACTTCTGCATGATACTACAAAATGCGCAATTCTCATAGTGATAATTTGTAGCCTACCGTTCCAATGAAATTTGATTGATTCCAAAACCTCGAGCACTTGCAATTGATCTCGTGGTATAAATCAATCCTTTCTACACTTAAGCGTAATAACATCCACCAGCAACAGAGTAACAAGGGAGGTTAAAAACATGTTTCTATGGCACGGTAGTTGCATAACAGCGAGAATTTTGCCCTCGTTATTATGTCGTGGAAGCAGCATAGGAGCATGCGTTGGTGTATTCAGAAGAAACAACTCTAAGAAGTTGGATGAAGCAATACATTTGGACTTGTCTGGGATGCTATTCTTCAATTCAATTGTTAAAGGAAATGCAAACAGGTTGAAAGGTGGTAGATCCGCGCGTCACGCTTGCAATCGTAAAGTTGAATTTAATAAAAACCATTGTTTATGAAAAAAAGAAAAAAAGATGGTTGTGTTCCAGGACTGAAAGGTCGAAAGACCAGGTGAATCAACGCAGTAAAATGACAGACCCAATACCTGTTATGCCAACAACTGGAGGGGGTAGAGGAAGCGAGCAGTACGGCAATAACGTAAAAAGTTGAAGCGATTAAACAAGTACAAAGCTGTGATAATACCAAGAAGCTTACTTGCTCTTCAAAGAAAGAAGTAAAAAAGTTGGCTATCATAGACTTCCATCATCAAAAGCTAGTTTCCTCTCCACAATCGGAGAACATAATCCAGTGGGAATGAAATAGTGAGAAATAAAAACAACAGCAAGGAATGACAAAATTACAGATCAAGAGAATCAAAACAATGACTTTCTTGCAGATAAAAAATAATGAAAAATCTACTGTTCTTCATTGGTGGTGTTAAGGTTAGTTCTGCTCCTAAAGAACTACCATGAGTAGCTGATGTTCGATGCTAATATTGACAGCATCCCAACCAAAAAGAAAAATCACCCCACAACAGCTTCATATGCTGAAAATCCATTCACTATGCGACTAGTCACTGTCTGCCGAACAACTTGAAACCCTGTATCCAACGATAGTTTACTCAAAATTGTTCAACGAACAAAAGCCAGAGAGATAGAGGACAGAGTAAACCACCAGTGACCAGATCCATCCAGTATGAATTGAGTTTTTCCAAAATGGTTTTAATTCTGACAACAAATGCAGTATATGGATATCCATGTAACAAATAAAGGAAGCAAATTGATGAGCATGATGAAGGTAGCATGCTGATAAATAGACAACCTAGGACATTCATCCCGCCTACCGAGGCTGTTCATGTGGAGATAGTTACAGGGAAGGTCAAAGTAAACAATGCTGAAATGAGCGGCCAGATGGGAGGAAGGCCAGTGAATCAACATAAGATGAAAATACAATCCGGATAACTTTCACCAGAGAAAGCAAATTTGGAGAACAATATTTGTAATAGTACATTTGTTCAACGGACTCCTTAATAATAATCCTGAATGCAAGAATCTTGGAGACCAATGTATTGGCAAATTTCAGTATGATCTGTGCTAATTCACCTCCTCGTTGCAACATTCATGAAAACTCAATTTCTTAGGAAAATGATATTCCAAGGAAGTCTCAAAGACGAAAAAACTATACTAAGGCAAGTCCATTAATCTATCGACATGTTAAATCACAGGTTAGTTTCACCATGGTGACAATTTCAAGCAAAAGTGTACCAAGCATGTTATTTATAATTCACACAAAAATAAAAAGCAACTAAGACAGCAAATGAGCATGCTTCTCTTCAACACGCATGGTACACTTTTGCGTACCATATACTCAAAATAAAAGTACCATATACTCAAAATGCCCTTGTCTTAAGCAACCTAACTGCAGCCCATTTATAATGAAGACTTCTAACCTATTGGAGGTAAATTATCAGATTTTTGTAACAAATACTCTACCAGAGCCTTCATCATGTTGCCTAATCAGTCATGTATCCTTCCACAACATTAACAAAATCATTAAGTCTCAACAATAATGACATTGAGATTGCACCAATGACATTATCCAAAATTTCAAACATAATAAAGGCCACAGCATGCTTTGGCTCCATATAAAAACACAGCCATAATCTCAGTCAGATGTGCACTATTTAGACACGGAATCATAAATGCTTACCAATGAAATTCTTCCTACTTTAGTCTATATTTACGAGAGAGGCAGCAACTTACCTACTGTGTTTTCTTTTCCTTGTTTGATGGTAATGGAATCTTCTTCAAGATGGCATCATGAATTTTCTGATACTGTTCTTGAATTATTTTATGGGCTAAACAAAGCTTTTCATCAATGTGGTGCTGGTACTTGTCATATACCAAAGGAACTGAAAGACTAAGAAGAACACCTGTTGATGTAATCAAATATAATGAACTTATGGCTGCCCTCATATAATAGACTGATTGAGAAAAAACAATAAGCAATAAAGAACTCACCAATGTAGACAAGAGTTAGGAAGTTGCAGAGGCCACCGATATAAGATGCTACACAGAAACCAGAAACAACCTGCAGAACCACATGTGCATCACACATATAAATTCCACCCTCTTTCGATCAACAAAAGTATAGCTAATTCTTTCGTGGAAAGATAGAAATGGCTACTAACCTGGAGGAAAACCTTGAAATTCTTATCGATCACGATTTCACGTGCAATCGACAATGCATAATTGGCATACACGTGAATAATCCCAGCTGCCTTGGCAACAATCTCCTCGGGAATTTCCAAATTTGGAAGTGGAGGGAATGGCCTAAATCACAACTACTAATAAATATTCATTCCTAGAATCCAAAACCACACATGCACACAAATCTAGATTTCGTCACCCAAAACAGCAAACAGTGACTGAAAATCAGTAAATAAAATTGAAATTTAAGAATCATCAATGAAACATCTCTCTTTGATGCATGTAATCCATCAAAAAAATTAAGACAAAACAACTAAAAATTTATACCAATAAAAAATTGTGAAATGTGTTAGAATTTCACATACGAAATCAATAACCACAAAAAAGATTTAGACAAATAAAATCGCGAACATTTAAAAAGGTGCAAAAAAGCATAAATTAATTACCGATTGAGAAGCGAAGCAGATTTAGCCCAAAAGAAGAGAATAACAACAAGAAGGAACAACACGTTAGCCACAAACGATAACAAATTGTAACCAGCTTTCTCAAATAAGATCCACAGAGTTGTTGCAGACACTAAAACACCAACGCTTGCGTACCATCTCTTCCATAACAACACATCAGCCACTACACATTTAACGCCAATACTTAACATTAAAATCAAGATTATAAGTTGATATAAAAAATATTCAGATCTATTTAGAATCAAAATGATCGAGGAAGGTATACGGTTTTGATGCACACCAGTATTCCTATACATGCAAAAATACGTGTATACGTGCAGGTAAACGGATACCTGGGCCGCCGCCAAGAGCTTGATGGACGGAGATGCGACGAGGGGTGACGGACTCGCCCATTGTGATTCAATTTTAGAGGTAGCTAATTCAGAGATCGATCGATGAGTTGACTGATAGAGGAAGTGTGTTAGAGAGAATACTATAAAATACCAAACGGTGGAAACCGACGCAAAATCTAGCTCATAACGTCCGCTGAGGACTGGACGATGTAGAACTGGGCTGGGTCAAAATGGAATCAGCCCAGGCATTAAGGTTTTACTTTAAAGATATCGTTGCTTAACATCACTTTCTAGCCATTTATATATAAAAATCAATGTTATATCTAAATCAATGTTTTCACGGTAAATATGCTACTGGTAATGCCTCCCTTTATCTGTAGCTCATCATCTGAGTTGAATGAACTAATTAGTTTTGATATGCGTGCTGATTAGTGTTGATGAAATTATGGTAGAAAACGGGCCTATTAGGAATTTTGTTGCAATTGAATTCTTGGGCATTAACTAGTTCACTCGCTCATTCAAAATAACACAAGTGCTTTACAATAAAAAACCTGCTTGGCAATGATGAAATTTCATCTTATATGTTTTAACCGGCACTCTGATGAAGGAATACAATCAACAAGACGAGGCCATCAGGCTGCCCTTCAGGATGCATCAATCAAAGTTGACTCTTTCCTTGTCCAGTTCCATCTCTCTATGGAGAGGCACTACTTCACCGGTTACAAACAAGGGAATCTGACTTGAATAATTAGGAAGTTCGAGCATAACAACTAGAAAGCTGATTGAGGTCATTGCCTAAAGATTCCCGCAGGAATCAAGCTTGAACCTAAGCTTGGACTAAAACGATAAGGTAAAAGCCTGTTTAGTTTCCTGTTTCATCGCCATCATCATCAGAGTCCTCGTCGTCATCTTCTCTCCGGCACTCTTCTCCACCAGCATTTGGTTTCATCTTCTTCTCTTTTTTCCTTTGTTTTTTCCTCTGCCTTTTCAAACGCTTTTTCTCTGTTTGTTCCTCTGCAGCCTTCATCCTTTCCTCTCTCCTCATAGTAAATTCAGCTAACTCTTTCCTTCTCTGGTAATCAGCATCCATCCTTGCAAGCCTGTCTTGCTCTCTCCGTCTCATTTGCCGATACTGTTGTGACCCAAAAAAATAAAAAACCAAAAAACAAAATAGTGAGACGAACATATGCAAACATGGATATTCACACACCCACCCACCCACAACACTCATGTCTTCCTGCTTCACCGATGAACAAATATAATACATGTTAAACATTGAGCACACAGATGATGCAAAACAACATGGTATTATTAGATAAGTTTAACCTGGCATGATTCTTCTTTCAACGACACCAAACACAACTTCAATACAACCCTCAGTCTATTACAATCCAATTACTTTGATCTCTTGAGATCACCAAGATGTCCTGTGCATTTAGACCTCTGTATTCCTGCTTTTCTAGATTTATAGTGGGTGCCAACAAACCATAAACGGCAGAGGAATCCTTTTTCTAATAGAGGAGGTTTGAGCCAATGCATTCCACGGGCAAAGATTATACAATAGGATCACTACTGTCACAACGCCATGAGCATGCATCTCTAATATAAAGCGCTATGGTCATGGCGGAAAAGGTCATCAGCATGAATCAGTGTTAATTGCATTTAGTGGCAACGACTGCTAACTCGATACTGCCTAAAACCAAGTTCCAAATCACATTCAGTTTCTACCGAATATACTCGTCTAGACAAACGTTAATCAATCCAGCATCGATCTCTCCTGATATCAAACAAATTAAACCCTAATCTTAATCCTGCAGTACAATTATTATTTACTCTTATCTGTATAACACCAATACAAAACACTTTAGAAAGTTGAAAACTGAAAAAACTATTACACAAAAACTTCTCGGCTTACAATTTAGAAATTAAAAAAGAAATGATCATATTACCTGGTGAAAATCACCAGAACCAGAACCCGCGGAACTACCGGAGGTATTACTAACTCGAACTGGCACATTCTCAAGTATTCTTCGAAGCTTCACCTCTAGGTCCTCCTCCTCTTCTTTGAGTACTGGCGCCGTGTACTCCACCAACGCCGTCGATCCCGTCCTTGCCGCAAGTGGAAGCGGAGGGAGCGCCGGTTTTGTCTTCTCCGGCGCTGCTACTACCTGCAACTCACCGTCCTTGGCCCCGCCCGTCGACATTCTGATCCAAAACCCTAATTCCCTGCTTCAGGGTTTCTGTCGTTTTGGATATCGGTTTTGATGTGATTATAAATAATTATTGATTGAAAAATAATGGATGGGTTTAATTTAGTGTTAATCGCTCGTATCGGAGTTCGGAATTCAGCTTGGTTTGGAGATTTCACGGTGCTCGATTACCAAGCTATCCAAAAAAAGAAAGAAAAAGCAGAAAATAAAACTCCAATAAAAGCGGTCGATGTTTTTGATAACCACCGCTCAGCCCTTAACATGTTCACCCCGTTGGTTATAGTTAAATTGTTGTTTAGATCCTTCAGCTTTTTATTGTCTTATACTTACATCACTTAACTTTATTTCTTTTTAATTTATTTCTTTAAAGTTATTTTGTCAACTTAATCTATTTAGATTTGTTTTCTCTCGCTTGAATAATATATTATAAGACATTCTAACATTAAATTAACAATTAATTTCGAGTTTTATCTTATTGTTAAAAACAAAATTGAGAAATTAAGAACCAAAATTGGAACAAACCTAGCCCCTTTTTGCAAAAGGCATGTAAAAAGTTTAATTTCATCCCTTAATTTTTCATTTTTTTCATATTGAATCCCTTTTGTTTTAGGTTATTATATTTTTCATGTTTTAATTCCTAAAAATTAAGAAAACAGAGAGAAAGCCACCGAAAAACTATAGTATTTATAGATTTAGTTTTGAAAAATAAACTCAATTTTTTATAGATACTAGAAAAAAATAGATAAGCTCTTACGTTTATTTTAAAATTTGATTTATTCTTTAAGTTTTTAAACTAATTAAATTTTATTTATGGTTGCAAATGAATTTTTAAAGGTCTAAATTTGGTTTTTCAAAGTGCATAATGACCAAAAACAAGTTTCACGACCAAAAAATGTTGCGGGCAAATGATGCGTTCCTCACTATCTATAATAAAGATCTAGGCTTCCCGAGCTTATATGGGTGGGCTTAGATTGCAGGCCCAGGCCTACATTGTTATGACCCATGTAAAATGAGGATTATGATTTTCAAGCTGTTGATTGGTATTGTGTTTACAAGATACACAGAATGGGCCTTGCTCAAAGGTTAAATAAACACGATCATGTTTCATGATATTCTGACATTAAAATCATTAAAAAAAAAAACAAATAGCACATTTCAAGAAAAACAAATAGGGAAGATAGCACTCGCAGGAAAAAAAAAAGCATAGCTAGAGTGAAAACGCATGTCCTCGGCTCCCAGCAGTGTTTTATCTGGGATGCGTTTATTTTTTGAAAAGTATTTTTTAAAAAATTATTTTTTAAATTTTTATGTATTTATTTGTTATTAAAAAAATTGATTAACAGAAAATATTTTTCAGTCAAATAAAAATTTGACTTGGTTTCCAGAAAAGTGTTTTCATTTTATTTTGGACGAAAACACTTTCCGGAAGTTATGAAAAATTTAAAAATATCATATTATTTGCTGATTATATCAAATTTGGTCCTCAAATTTCTGATTACTATATATATATATATATATATATATATTTTGAATATTTGTTTTTCAATTTCATCCCTTAGAATTTAATTTTTATATTAACTTTGGTCCTCATTTTTATTTTGTTTTTCCCTTATCATTTTTTAATTGAAATTTTTTATCTGTCAAATTTGGTCCTTATTCTTTTGATTGTTACTTATTTTATTTGAAATAATTTATGAAATGTTCATTATTATTATTTTAATTTCTTCATCTTTTAATTTTTTTATTTTTTAGATTTGATCTCTATTATTTTGATTATTATTTATTTTATTTGAGATAATTTATTAAATTATATTTTTTTTCAATTTCATTCTCATTCAACCTTTTAATTTGTAAAATTTGTTCCTCGTTATTTTAATAAACTTGAAAAAAATAAAACATTAATAAGTTATTTTCCAGCTTATTTTCCATGACATAATCAAACTCTGGAAAGTGTATTCCAACTTATTTTTCATTACACTACCAAACATCGAAAAATAATTTATTTTCCCGAAATTCACTTTTTTTAAAAAAATTACTTTTCAGCAAACAAGCAGGCCTAAATATTAAATATATCCCGAAACCTTATAGAATTAAACTTAAATCCTAAATTTAAACCTTGAAATTCATGGGCAATGCTATTACTTGAATGTTTCCAGACTAGTGTTTGCCTAACCCCTTTGATAACACACCAGAGGGAGCTGAAAAGAACACCTGTTATTGCATCGTCATTGCTTCTAAGGTCAATGCCAGCACCTGAAAAATCTCTCGCCTAGATCCCCTCCAACAGTAGAATGTTGTCCTAGGAAGGAGCTAGATATGAAGGTCCCATGGCTCTCTTGGACTAAAATTCATTTTGCTGTGAAGTGTAGAAAGAAGCAATTGTTGATTCGAATTCTAGCTGAATCGACGATGAAAACTCCTCTTCCTCTACATCTCGAATCAAAGGATGTCCCATGAGGTGATATGCACATAAAAGATGGCGCCTTTTTGGAATTTCCCAAATGAATTTCAAGGTTTGAATTTAAGAAATTGGATTTAGAACGTAAGGTTTGGGGTTTGTATTTAGGATTTAATATATATTTCAAAAGAAATTGATGGAGAAAACATTGGTCCTATAACTATATTTCTTAAGATCTTTTTCTGTTTGTGTTTATTTATTTACTTCTGAAAGGTGTCGGTTTTTCGAGAGAAAAACCCTCCGAAACCATGCCTCAATTTTTAGCCTTCTCGCTCGGGTTAAAAAGGTGACACGCGCAATCTTTATGCATTCAGTTCATTTTTCGGACATAACATCTTTTGTTTGGCTTTTTGTGGTCGATCTTTTGCCCTTTTCTCCATCCCCAAAGAACCACCAATTAAGAAGAGCAACTTCCCAGACCACCACACCCATCCCCTGAAAAGAAATGCACAAATCAGGTACTGCGCCGAGTATCTGTCAATCGAGCACATATTTACCTGACCACCCGAGCTTTATTCCAATGCAGCACTGCACAGCCACGACACGTAATTAAGCCTACAAAAGCTGCTAAACATGTGGAAGCAGAGTCACACACGTGCTTGCTCGCTCCTTATGCTGTCCATGAAGTCGCAAGATATTTGTATTTTGTCCGTTCAGCTCCAAGACCGTCCGGCTATCCTAGATGATTTATCATGTCCTCTGAAGTCTGAACTGTTAGGCATTTCTTCTGAGTTGACACAAGAGACAACACGATATTCAAAGTTTGCTGTATTAGAAATAGCTTCTTCTTTTTTTTGGAAAAATGTTTAATCATGTTTTGTACATGACTGATGGAACATAGCAAACAGCTTTTGCTATATGTTGAAGCTTTAATGCCATCCTTTATTTTCATCCTTTAATCCTTGTTAAATAGAAATATGATTAGATTCTTGGTGCTACGCTGCATGATAATTATTTTTTTTTACATTTTAAAAAAATATCTAAGTATTACTAATATTTTTCTAATAAAAAAAATTAAGTTGTATATAGATTAACCTAATGTGATTTAATTAACTTGATAATTTTAAAAAAACCTCAAACGATATGTAAAAAATTTAAGAAAATATTTTTTTTAAAAAAATATTAAAATAACAACATATTAAATCAACTAGGTTAACCTGCTAAATCTACAACCCGGATCATGAGACCATGATAAAACAGATGACTTGAGTTAACATGTCAGACATGTGATTTCGGTCATAAGACCGGAATAATTTCATAGAAAGTAAACAGAAAAAATTATTCGAGACAACTCGGGTTAACTTGTCAAACCCGTGACCTAGGTTATAAAACTTGGATAACTCTATAAAAAACAAATCAAAACAAATTATGAAGCTCAATTCTCAATAAACTCATTGTTAAATGATGAAATTAAAAAAAAATCAATTTAAAAATAAGACACAATAAAACGATCTTAATTTACCTTAGTTAACCCGCAAAATATGTAACCCGAGTCATGAGACCGGGATAACCTTATAGAAAGCAAACCAAAATAAATCATGAAGTCTAATTCCTAATAATTCTATATTGAAGGATGAAACTGGAAAAAAACAGTTGAAAAACAAAAAATATCGAGTCTATTAGGTTAACCCGCCAATCTCACAACATGAATCATGAGACAGAGCTAAAGATATAGAAAGCAATACCACAATAAATTTTGAAGTCCAATATCTAATAAACAAAATGTTAAAGAAAAAAATTAAAAAAAAACATAGATTTTTTTTTAAAAAAAAAAACACCATTGAAATAAATAGTATTTTGTAAGTAAGGTGGTGCTCAATAAAAACATCACCCCTTTTAGTTTTAGTTTTTTTTTTTTATTAATGTAATGTTAATAATTGTTAATAAAAATATGTACTTACCATGCTTCATTGGCAGGTTTAACATTTCAATATTTTCTTGAAAGATCAATTAATCTCTCCATAACTATTGCATAATAATAAATATAGAATTCGTAACCAGCCCCCAGCAAAGCACGTGAAACATTGCTAGTAATTAATAATAAAATGGCGGGCAAGTGATCGAAGGCCAGCTAAAACCAAATTGGAGTTTCTTAACCCATAAGACGAGGTCCATAAATGTTGAGAAAACTAGGGACAACTAACCGGATCAATTCAGCGGAATACAATTCACAATTCACAAGTCCCAATCCTTTTCCCTCTTTGTGCAGTAAAAACAGATTCAAACAATGAACAAATATAATGCAACAATCACACAAATCAACGCCAAGATTTTTACGTGGAAAACCCGATGCGGGAAAAACCACGGGACCGGAGTCCACCTAAAAACTTCCATTATCACAAATAATGGGTTCACAATAGTTCTTCCTCAGATTCAACTAAGGGCTACAACATATATATCATCAAGAACTACTTATTCTCGGATTACAACAAGATTAAAGGAGAAGTATTTGAGAAAAACTCACAATACTGACAGCCCCGTTATCTGTCCAAACGGCCAGCTTCCACACCACCAATCTTCGATCCAACCGTCCAGAATGAAGAGGAACGTGTCTAGAAGCTGCTGTCAAAATCTCAGCCCGATCCAACGGTGAACGAACTGGAAATCGAAGAAAGAACACAGGATGCTCTGCTGCCTCTTCTTCTTTCTTTCTCTCGGTTTTCTTCTCCTCTCTTCTGTTTCTCTCTTTAAAATTTGCTACGCCATCTACAAGAACCGTTTCATTTAATTTAAACCAAAGAGGCAGCCAGCTGCCTCCTTAATTAATGTGGTGGTCCCCCCATCACATGGTGCGGGACCACACAACAAATCTCCCCCTCACGCACCATGTGAGGAATTCCGCCATACCGGCGATCAACATGTAAGCTTCAATTTAGGAGGCTCTGACAAGCCTGCCTCCCTTCTGCAAAACTCAAACTTCTCTCTCGGTAGAGGTTTGGTCATCATGTCTGACACGTTGTTATCGGTATGGATCTTCTCAACAACAAATGACTTCATCTCCATAGCATCTCGAATCCATTGATATCTAACCTCAATGTGCTTTGACCGAGAGTGAAAAGTAGGATGCTTACTGAGATGGATTGCACTTTGACTATCACAGTGCAACACAAAGTTCTCTTGAACTAGGCCAAGTTCATGTAGGAACTTCTTCATCCATAACAACTCTTTGCCCCCTTCAGTAAGAGCAATATATTCAGCCTCTGTAGTGGATAATGCAACACATTTTTGCAGCCTTGATTGCCATGAGACTGCTCCCCCTGCAAACTTCATTAAGTATCCCGATGTGGACTTTCTAGAATCAACATCACCAGCCATATCTGCATCCGTGTATCCATCCAACACAGGTTTATCATTACCAAAACATAAGCCGAAACTAGAAGTACCTTTGAGATACCCGAGTATCCATTTCACCGCTGACCAAGTGTTCTTTACCAGGATTGGAGAGGAACCGACTGACCACACCAACTGCATGAGCTATATCCGGCCTTGTGCAAACCATGGCATACATCAAGCTACCAACTGCGGATGCATAAGGAACCTTTTTCATCTCATCTCTTTCTTCATCACTTGAAGGACACTGCTTAGAACTCAGTTTAAAGTGGCTTGCAAGTGGAGAACAAACCGGTTTGGAGTTGCTCATGTTGAATCTCTCAAGTACCTTTTGGACATATCTCTCCTGAGACAGCCAAAGTTTCTCCTTTTTCCCGTCACGTGTGATCTTCATGCCAAGAATCTGTTTCTTTGGTCCTAAGTCTTTCATTGCAAAAGACTTGCTTAACTCTTCCTTCAACATCTGAATCTTCTTAGCATCATGGCCAACAATCAACATATCATCCACATACAACAAGAGAATAATAAAGTTTCCATCTCGGAAACCTTTTCATAAATACACAATGATCAGAAGTGGTCCTGTCATAACCATGATCCACCATGAAAGAATCAAACTTCTTGTACCATTGTCTTGGAGCTTGTTTTAACCCATATAAGCTCTTTTTCAACTTGCAAACTAACTGCTCTTTGCCTTTTGCTTCAAACCCTTCAGGTTGTTCCATGTAGATCTCTTCATCTAAATCACCATGGAGAAAGGCAGTTTTCACATCAAGTTGCTCAACTTCAAGATTCAAACTAGCAGCTAAGCCAAGCACAACTCGGATTGAAGACATCTTGACCACTGGTGAAAAGATTTCTTCAAAATCAATACCCTTCTTCTCGACCAGAAACCTTTCACAACCAATCTTGCCTTGTACCTTGGTTGTGAGCAATGTTCATCAATTTTCAACCCGAACACCCATTTGTTCTTGAGTGCTCTCTTACCTTTAGGAAGCTTCACTAAATCAAAGGTATGGTTTTCATGCAAGGATTTCATCTCTTCTTGCATTGCTTTCAACCACTCACTTTTCTTCTCATGTGACATGGCTTCATCAAAGCATTCCGGCTCTCCCCCGTCAAGGTAACCAAGACATACTCATGAGGAGAGTATTTGGTGGAAGGTTGGCGAGGTCTAGTTGACCTCCTCAATTGTGGTTCATCCGGAGCTTCCCGCATAACCCTGTTCGGGAATAACATCAATATCATCATTAGCGATTCAGGATCACCAACTAATGGCTCATCAAGAAAACCACCATTATCATCATTTTGCAAATCTCCCCCATGATTAGCGGCATCAAAGGTAAGCGTGGAGTAGGTCTTGGATTTGAATTAGATGGAATAAAAGTTGTAGACTCTGTTTTCTCCTTCAGTTCAAAGTCTTCAATGGTTTGATCTTCAAAGAAGATAACATCTCTCGCTTCTCACAATTTTCTTCTCCTTTGGATCCCACAACCTATAGCCAAACTCATCATCTTCAGATCCCAAGAAAATACACTTGCTTTGTCTTGCTTTGTCAAGCTTGGACCTTTCATCCCTTGGAACATGTACAAATGCTCGCATCCAAACACTCTCAAGTGTGCATAGGAAACATCCTTTCCTTTCCAAACTCTATCCGGAACATCAAACTCAAGAGGAACTGATGGAGAAAGGTTGATCATGGCAACTGGGTCTTCATTGCCTCACCCCAAAAGGACTTAGGCGGCTTTGCATGAGAGAGCATACATCTAATTCTTTCAACAATGGTTCTGTTCATTCTCTCAGCCACTCCATTCTGCTGTGGAGTCTTAGGAACTGTTTTCTCCAACTTGATGCCATGTTCCCTGCAGTACTTCTCAAAAGGACCCCTGTATTCACCACCATTGTATGCTCGAACACATTTCAACTTTCTACCAGTTTCTCTTTTAACTCGGCATGGAAATCCTTAAAGACATCAAGCACCCGATCTTTGGATTTCAAACAAATGGCCCAAATCTTCCCTGGAGTGATCATCAATAAAACTAACAAAGTACAATGCACCTCCAAGAGACTTATCAATCATTGAGCAAACATCGGTATGAACTAAATCAAGAACATGTGATCTTCTATGTGAAGGTGATCTTTGAAATGCAACTCTATGTTGTTTACCAACTAAACAATGAGTACATGTGTTCAAGTTCATACCTTTTAAAGGAAGGTAGTTCTTCTTGGCAAGGATGCCAAGGCCTTTCTCACTCAAATGTCCAAGCCGCTTATGCCATAGATCGGTAGAGCAATCTTCAATTGCATTCACCTCCCCTTTAATCACCTTGGCTTGTGACATGTAAAGACCCATCTTCTTCCCTTTAGCAACAATTAGGGAATTTCCGGAGAGCTTCCATTTACCATCTCCAAAGTAACTATGATAGCCTTCTTCATCAAGAGTACCAGTAGAGATCAAATGTAGGCGCATATCGGCACATGCCTAACATCTTTGAGTAGCAACTTGCACCCAGTATTGGTTTCCAACCAAATGTCTCCAATGCCCACAACACTAGCCATCCCTTGATTTCCCATCCTAACTTGACCAAAGTCACCGGCGTAGTAGGATGTGTAAAAATCATGTCGGGGTGTAACATGGTAAGAAGTCATCTGAATCTGCAACCCATGTGGTATCTTGACATGCAAGATTAACACAGCCATCATCACACACAATGGCAACATCACCATCAAACACAACTGGCATTTGTACCATTCTCTTCATTCTTGTCTTCATCTCTACCCTTTTTATCTCTTTTATACTTTATGCAATCCTTTTGCATATGCCCAGGCTTGTCACAATAATAACACTTAAAACTCTTCCTTGATCGAGATCTTCCTCTTGGCTTCCATTTGCCTTTTCTATTGTTGGATTCTCCATCTTGCTTGCCGTGAGAGAACCCGCTTTGACTTCTCCCTTGACTTTCTGTAACAAGTGCATGAGACTCGGAAGTGCTTGTCCCTTTCCTCCTCTTCTCTTCATTGAGGATACAATCCTTCACTGTTTTCAAAGTGAGCTTTCCATTCGGAGTAGAATTGCTAAGTGACACTACCAAAGTCTCCCAACTATCCGAGAATGAACTCAATAGGATTAATGCTTGCATTTCATCGGCTAACTCAAGGTTCATCAATGACAAATGATTCAAGAACCCTTGGAATACATTTATATGCACTCAAGCATCTTCACCATCTCTATACTTCAAATTCACAAGGTCTCTAATTACAAAAACCTTGTTTTGTGCATTCTCCTTGGCAAAGGTTTCTTCCAACAGACTTCCACACCGTATAGCGGTCATGTTCTTGAGAAATGTGATTAATGGACTTAGAAGATACCCATTTTCTAACATTAGCGGTAGCCTTTCTATTTAGTCCATTCCATTTTGCATCATCCATGTCATCGGCTTTATTCCTTTACATTCAATCGGCAAAGCCAAATCATTGCAATATAAGTGATCCTCCATCATTGTTTTCCATAGAAAATAATTTGAGGAAGTGAGCTTTATCATACCCGAATCTTCCTTTTCCATTTTAACTGCACAAGAATTCAATCTACACAACCAAATGCTCTGATACCACTTTGTTGAGAAAACTAGGGACAACTAACCGGATCAATTCAGCGGAATACAATTCACAATTCACAAGTCCCAATCCTTTTCCCTCTTTGTGCAGTAAAAACAGATTCAAACAATGAACAAATATAATGCAACAATCACACAAATCAACGCCAAGATTTTTACGTGGAAAACCCGATGCGGGAAAAATCACGGGACCGGAGTCCACCTAAAAACTTCCACTATCACAAATAATGGGTTCACAATAGTTCTTCCTCAGATTCAACTAAGGGCTACAACATATATATCATCAAGAACTACTTATTCTCGGATTACAACAAGATTAAAGGAGAAGTATTTGAGAAAAATTCACAATACTGACAGCCCCGTTATCTGTCCAAACGGCCAGCTTCCACACCACCAATCTTCGATCCAACCGTCCAGAATGAAGAGGAACGTGTCTAGAAGATGCTGTCAAAATCTCAGCCCGATCCAACGGTGAACGAACTGGAAATCGAAGAAAGAACACAGGCTGCTCTGCTGCCTCTTCTTCTTTCTTTCTCTCGGTTTTCTTCTCCTCTCTTCTGTTTCTCTCTTTAAAATTTGCTACTGCCATCTACAAGAACCGTTTCATTTAATTTAAACCAAAGAGGCAGCCAGCTGCCTCCTTAATTAATGTGGTGGTCCCCCCATCACATGGTGCGGGACCACACAACAATAAATACAATGTGAAGAGCAGAAGACCATTAAAATGTCAGAGAGCCGAATACAGATCATGGAGATGAAAATGGAAATGGGTCCGACAGGGTCTGGTTAATTGCCTCCCCAGCAACAGTATATATGTGTTCTAAGCTAGGTTGGGCTGGGTTGGAATGTGTTTTAATACCTCTCTCGCTAATGAGGTTCGTGCAGATGTTGCTCATCGCACCACTCCTCGTGAAGCATGGCTAGCTTTCACTATCTCTTTTGAATCTCAATCCAAGACTCAAGTGATTCAAGTGTGATCTCAACTTTCTGACCCGCAAAACCAACCACACAACCAATGAATACTTCATGCACATCAAACGCCTTGATGACAATCTTGCCATTGCTGGACAACTCCTAAAAAATGATGATATCATCACCTATCTTCTTGCTATTTTTTGGTCTGAAAATAGCTCCTGAAAAGTTGAATGGTTGTTTATAAAAAAATAAAATAGTTGCGTTATAAATGAGAAAAGAGAAAATAAAAAGAAACATAATAGAAAAAAGCATCCAAATTAGTAATGTGTATTTGTTCACATTTGAATAACATATGCACCACGGATGAGGTCGTTACCAATATAGCTAAAATTAGGTCATTATACTTTAACCAAACTGAGAGTTTATGTAAGATTAATGAAAAGAAACTAGAATTTCAACTCTGCTACACCTTGTTAAAAACCAGATTATTTTTTATGAATAAAAAACTCCATACTATGTCGAAGAAGAAAAGGAGATTTCAAGCCCAAGTTTGAAATCTATTTTTTACTAAAGAAAACCATTGATAAATCAATAAATCTAGATTACAAGGAATAGGCCAGGATACTCCCATCATTGTAAGAATTTTTCCGAAGTAATATAACAATACACCATTTTAGCCAAACACAAGTGTTATTTACAACAATATTTTAGGCATTTCCATGCACCCCAATTTTCAAGTTTTGAAATGATGCACAAATACATATAGTGAATTCATCGTGAGAAACACGTAATGATCTTCTATGTCTGCACGATCAATAATCAATCAAGACGGGCATATGATTTGTTTCTGTCATATGCAATTCGGATCACTTTAAGAAAATACTCCGAAGTCTTACTTTTTTTCTTTCTCCTAAAACTAAATGAAATCATGTGCGTTGAAAGACCTCAATGAGAGAAAATAGTGTAATTTCGAGTGTACTAAATAATTCTTCTCGGTTCATACCACACTAAGAAAGTAAGCAAGCATTATACCAAAAAGATAGAATAAATATCAAAATCTGTGTATAGTGTGATCGCGTCCACTCAGCTACGAATTTCCAGTGATTTATTATTATCCCTTTTCTCTTAAGTTTCCTCCCTTCTTCATACCGAAGGCGTTCAAAAAGCAACCTTTTTCTCCTGACACGTCAACCTCTAATCTCTTTCCCCTGTCCCGATTATGTCACCCGAAACTTTCTTGAATCACATAAATACAAATTCAAAGCGGAATCAATTAACCACCGGCTCGAGGCATTCAAGCATCATCATCACTTTCGATTGCAATCAAGATAGCAACATGTGCAACGCTTGGGAAAAGCAATTAAGCCCTGAATTTTATTAACTTTTTCGGAGGTAGCAACAGCAAAGGAAACATCCTCCATGGTTCCCTGCCATGAAAATATCGTTTTTAATAGCTATTTCTATATCACAAACCCCAGTGTCCAATGCACTTTGATTTCAAAACGAGAACATACCTAACTGCACTAGCCTATATATGCTGCTTTTATAATTTATGATAAGGGTTCAGTGCTGCTGACTGCAGCATGTCTTCTGTTCAGGGAGTTTCAATATGGCCAGTCGTCTTTAGTTGGTTGTATTCCTAGATAAATATTGCAAGTTGATATCCTTTGTGTGAATAAAAATCCAGTTTTGATTCTTTTCCTACAACGACCTGCGATGAGTGCAGCAGCATGTGAATGCCTAGGGAAAGTAATATCCACCATTTTGTTCTGAAAATGAAACATCCTCGATTATTCCTCAACACGTGCACATTGCTTATATGATAATCTACTCATATCATGTCCATAACCCAATGTTAACATGCAAAAATATATATTATGCTTTCCAAGATCGAGCCTTGTTTCAATTTTCCTACACACCTTGTGTTGATATTCATCTAGAGAAAAAAAAAAAGTTGTTTTAATTAAAACAATGAGAAAAACACTTATATTACATTGTTAAGTGACTAGAAGATGATGTTTTACAGCTATTCATCTAGAAAATGCGATGATTTTTTCTTTAAATTCGATTTTCTTGTACCTTGAATTCAACATCATGTTGATCGGTGCTGCAGCAAGAAAATTGTCTGTATATGATCGACACAGTATAATGCCCTTGCTTATAGTCTTCTTGTGTTTTTGTCCACATCCGTGACCTTAGGAGTTAGGACAAAGTGCTGTAATTGTCAATAGATTCCATATATGTTCGACAGCAAAACTAGCTAGTTTCAATGGACATTTCAGAAAATTTTGCCGACATTTTAAGCGACTTAAGAAGAAAGAATTCTGTGTTTCAACATGATATTTGGCACTCTTTTTTAAAGACGAAATAAAAAACAATTAAATAATTGATCATCAAGAATTTAATTCATGAAAGAAGAGAGTGAGCTCAAATTATCCAAGCCCGTCACCGCTCCGTTTCTTGGCACGGGGTCTGTCTTTGGATTGAAGAGTTGCTTTCCTCATCAACTAGATGATGCTTTTAAAATCAATTATTCCAGCTACTGTAGTGAACTGACAGTGATAAATCACATTTAAATTTCTTAGGAATTCATTTAATTAATATATAATAACATTCGGTTGAGTCGGTGACCGCTTCATGTCGGTGACAAGAAGAGCCGTTATCATTCAAAGATGTGTCAGCTTCACAGACTAGACTGGATGGACTGCCAACTTGTCGGAAAACATCGCTCCTCTAATTCCTTTTGTCGTTGTGTCCATGTCATCACATCCGCGCACCCCCTAATAACTCCGCGATTGACTAAACGACAAAACAAAACAGAAAACGTCGCGTAATTGCGCTCCAGCCTGTCCAGTAACTTTTCCTCTTGGCAACAATTGTTTGTTACTGTGGTCGTGTGTTTTTTTTTTTGAAGCGTAAAACGATTGTTTTTACATTTATTTTTATTTTTAATATTAATATATTAAAATTAATTAAAAAATATTAATTAAATTTTTTTAAGATGAAATACATTTGTGCATAGGGGATCGATATGCATGGAGGTGTGTGTGAGCCTATTATTTTTCTCTTTCACATTCACGAAATGATAAAACATGGGCCGATTGATTACCTGCAAAAGGGTTCGGCTCGTCCTAATAAAAAATCCTCCACTTATTTCATTTTATTTTTATTTTTTTCCGGTCTGACACACATTAACAAAATTTGTCATTTGATGCTCTGTCATCGCATCCTAGTTGCTCCGAGGTTGTTTTCCTCCGCAAGCTTGTATGATCAATTCTCTTGTATTTATAGAACCGTGATTCGACTTTTTCAATTTTATTTTAATTCATCTAAACTCTTTTTGCGTGCTGCTGTGCCATTCAATTTCTACCACTCAACAGTCAAATAAGAAAAGTTTTAGGTACAACTAGCCATTTCACCCGCAATTATTCACCGCAGTTGGAAATTTTTTTTAAGAAGAAGAATGAATATGTGAATAGGCAGGTTCTTTCAATATACTTTTTAATAGTAAATATATATATAAAAAGCTGAAAATAAAAACATTTGAGCTAAAAAATGATAAATAAAAACTATTTTAATTAGGATTAATCTATCATACCTCTAATCCAGGTCATACTCCCCATTTAATTATATGTCAACTAGATGCAAGGGTTTTTTTTTTTATCAAACAATAATTTAAAATAAAAAATAAAAATAGGGGTTGCGCACGGGACTAACAAAAAAAATTAGTCTTATTTTTTTATGATCTATAAAAAATGAGTTTTTTTTCTTTCAAGTTAAGTAAAAACAAACAAACTATGAAATGATGTGTTATTTTTTTAATTTTAAGGGGTTAAAAATACATTAAAAAAAAACAAGCTGGTGAGTGGGCCTACACACATGCCTGACCTATAAAAAAACATGGTCAGCGAGCCACACCTTTATTTTTGTTAATAATAGAGGGCAAACAACGCATTGTTTATCTTTTAATTTTTTTTTAAAAAAAAAACATACAATCCGTCATTTACTAGCCAGTAATTTAAAAATAAGAGTTGTTGGAAAATCAAGCCCCATGTGTTTTTTTGCCTAAAATTTTAATTTTCAACCTATTTTGATCCAAACATCTAGAAAACACCATAGACACCTTGATAAATCCTTTAAAGACCTTTAAAAATCAAACAAAAAAATCAATATCAAATTGAAACTAAAATTTTTTTCGAGTTTAGATTTGGTTTTTTAGGAAATCTAAAGATGAAAAAACTTATATGGAACTCCCCTTATCAAATGAAATATGTTGATACCAAAATCGACCATTTCAATGGATGAAATCGGTGTCAATATTAATTTTCTATATCTATCACCTGAATGTAGTGACTTTTTCTCTAAGCATGGACTTGCAGACAAGGAGAATTAAGTTTTGAAATAAAATTGAAATTATTAAAAAATCTTGAAAATTAAAAGGATTCAATATTTATAATTTGAAAAGTACGAGGTTCACAATGAGTATTTCGTTCAAAGTTTAAAAAAGCCATCCATCTCTTCTATTTTGTTTTAGTTTGGTCCTTTGTCTTTAAATGTTATTATTTTCTAATAAATTAACTTAAATTGCCTACAATTTGGTCATATAAGGGCCAAAAAAAAAGTATTGGAAATAAAACTATGAATAGTGCACAGTTTGGTGTGAGGATCTATATATAATGTAATTTTGCTTGGTAAATCTTCCGCATCGTCTGTTTGTTAGAATTAAAATAAAAATAATACGTCTAAATTCGGATCCATGACACAGAGAGTAGATTTATTTTTTTTGTAATGATTCAAAAATTGTTAAAATTATAACTAATTATCCCTTGCACCACTCATTTCCTAATGAAAGTCATAAGAAGACGAATTTAATACAAATATGTCTGGATGGGTCGCGGGGGACCCTCAAGATCCAATAAAAAAATTGCTTATAATTAGTATTTGTACTGGTTTTGGTGCCCATGTTTTTTCTGAGGTTAAACAAATTTTTTTTTATTTTTTTTTTATAAAAAGTGATATTCAAGTGATGAAATTAAATAAATAAAATAAAATAAAAAATTAGTTGTAACAAACTTATAACCTCAGTAATTAAAACCGATCCAATCCGGGATATCCCACCAAACTCAGCGGCTTAAATAATGAGATTCAAATAACCCGATAAAAAAATAAAAGGAATTGTAAAGCTTTTTTTTTAAAAAAAAAAAATCATGTTAACTTTTCAAATCTTTAACTCAGGTTATTAGAACCAAAACACCTAATCTAAAAAAAACATGAGATCCAATTCTCAATCAATTAACTATTGGAAGATGAAATTGAAAAAATAATTTTAATTATTCAAAAAGATTTTAAAATAACAATTAAAAGAATGATAATCAAAATCAAAAAATAAAATTAATTTTTTATTTGATTGAATGGTGAAATTGAAAATAAAAACCAATTTAGCAAAAGAAAAAAATTGGTCAAAAAAATGAGGACCATAATTCACATAAAAAATAAAAATAATGTTTTAATTGTAGGGTGAATATAAAAAGAATAACAACTTTTACAATAGGACAAAAAAAATCAAAACAATGAGAACCAAATCGGAAAACATAATATCATTAATTTGAATTAAAGAATGAAATTGAAAACCAATAAAACTTTTACAAAAGGACCAAGGAAAAAAATAGAAAGCAAAAATAATTTGGATCAAATTGAAAAATATGATATTTGTAAACTTGGATAGAATGATGAAATTAAAAACAAATAAAACTTCTACAAAAAGGTCAAGACCAAAAAATAAAAATCAAAAGAATAAGGATTGAAGTTAAAACACCACCAACAAAGAGGGTTAAATTATACTTTTTAGGTGAGGAGATAGAAAAAAAGGAAAAAAAAGCTCATCCGGTAACAAATTGGACCACCATCAAAGACATGTACTGCACCATTAAGAAAAGGACACAACGATGCTTCTAACAACATGATAACAAATTGTTAAATATCAAAGTGCCCCCTCAACTTAAACTACGATAACAAATTTTTTTTAATGAAAATACAAGGACATCCCTTCATGCTTGGTTTAAATATTTTTTTTCTAATAGTATTTTAGTTGTTTCATTTTACAATTAATATGAACAAAATTTATTTATCTCTGGAATGAAAAAAATATCATTAGACAGTTATAGTAAAACAATGTAAATATCTCTACAGTTACAATGTTTTTGAAATACCAATTAACTCATTTTAATGCGAAAGTTGGCCCTGGTTATATTCTTATACCTTTAAAACCAGAAAAAAAGAAGCAGAAGAAAAGAAAAGCACGGATCATTTAAAAAACACAATGATTTACTAAATTTTTTTTGTTTACAACTAATTACGTGCTAATTGATGAGCGGCAAAATATAGATCCAGTGAATAATAAATGGTTGACCTCACATGAAAAAATTAGTAATTGTCACATTGTTTGCATACAAATTAATCTTGTATGGAAAGTTTGTTCATGTACCATTAATTACTTGAGTTACAATATAGTTAAATAAGTGAAATAAAATACAGAAATTAAAAAAATGAAAATCTAATATTATAAACATCTTTTTTCAAGTTGTTTTTTTTTTATATTAACTATCCTCAGTAGTTAAATACATGAAGAATTGAGAATAATACTTGTAAAGTTGTACTATTCAACACCTCCTATCATGAACTAAACAAATAAAATATTCAGGGTATGAGACCAAGAGATTTGCTCTCCCTATGATTTTAGGTTCGAGCCATGTTGTTGCTAATATGATGGCCATTGGAGGCTTATATGGTCGTTAACTTTAGGGCTCGTGAGATTAATCGAGGTACGCGCAAGCTAACCCGGACACTCATGTTAATAAAAAAAATATTCAGAATCATTAAATTTATGAAAATCAATTTGTGATTGATGCATTATTAATTATTTAATTCCATTAGTTGTGATTGTGCTATTTAATATGGAAAGATTTACATTTCAAAACTTATTCACTACTTTGATAATTTGAAGGAATTCAATAATTTTGGGTGATGAAACTTATCACATAATAGACAAATATAGATGTGATTTATTGAGAATCATCTTTTGCTCGGATGAAAAATATTCTAGATTTGATTGTATAATTTAATATTATTTCCTGAAAACTTTCTTCTGTTCTAGTCACAAATCCATATTTAATTGCCATTTATGACTAAATTTAAGTTCATTTTTCATTTATGATAGCTAAATACGAGTATTTCTCAATTTATTTTTCTATTTGAGTTAAAAATTCAAAATTAAATGTCGTGGCATAAGAAGATCTACAAAATTTTTAATATATTTTAAAAAATTAATTGTTTCTTCTTGTGTAATTCAATTTTAAACCAAAATCTGGTTCCTGCATTCAAACAAATATTTTTATGGAATTAAAAGAATGTTACTTTTCACACACCATGTTCGTATTGGTAAATCACTATAATTTATTTATTTATTTATTTTTCATTCTAATATCAAAAACACTTTCAGAGTTTTAATGACAAATATTACTAAAATCCTTTTTATTTTTCACATTGAGATTTACAGCGACAACAAACACCAACACCAACACCAACTCACCAAACAGCCCTTTATGGTAACAACCACGAGAGAAAAAAAAAATCCTTCAAATTCCCAAACTTGCCGAGTTTTTAATTGGATTCTCAGCGATCCAATTATGACCTACGTGGCAGTTACACAGTTGTATAATTTAAAACCGGTAACTGAAAAATACCGGTACCCACATTCTCAATCCACCTGTCTTCCTTAACCGGCTCAACTCAATGACTTCTCCTAACCCTTCCTCTTATAAATCACCCCACCTCCTCCTCCTCGTCTCCAACATAGAGAACCTCTCTTTTAGTAAAACAATCATCCCACCTTTTATTTTTTAGGGTTTTCGATGGATTGTGATCGGGTTAAGGGACCTTGGAGCCCGGAAGAGGACGCGCTATTGAAGCATTTGGTGATAAAACACGGGCCGCGTAGCTGGACAATGATAGCAAGAGCAGTACCAGGTCGGTCCGGGAAATCTTGCAGATTACGATGGTGTAATCAGTTGTCACCGGTGGTAGAGCACAGAGCGTTTACACGAGAAGAAGATGTGATCATCATAAATGCTCATATCAAGTATGGTAATAAATGGGCTGCCATAGCAAGACTCCTTGATGGACGTACGGACAACGCCATCAAGAATCATTGGAACTCCAAGTTAAAGAGGAAATACGCGGACTTCATTGTACATGGCGGAATGGTCAATGAAGATGGAGTGAAGGATAAATCTGCTAAAACGGTGTCGTCGTCTTCTGTTCTCGAGAGGGCTAATACTCCTTCGGGATCTGAAGTTAGCGATGCTGGGTTACCAGGGACGTCATCGTTGTTGGTACAAGAAAACGTGCCTGTTGTTGAAAGTGGGATTAGTAACAACGCAGACGTTTCGACTGAACTTACGTTGTCCGTTCCAGGGATGAAGTCTGGACAGTTGGGGAGAGATCATGGGGTGGGTAATAAAGGATTGTTAACGGGAGATGCAGAGAAAACGAGGACGTTTGGGCCGAAGTTGTTAGCAGTTATGCAGGAGATGATTAGAAAGGAGGTGAGGGATTACATGGTTGGGGTTGGGGGAAAAAGTGGTTAGGATTGATGGAATTAAGGTTAAATAGAATTGGTTAACAAATGGGTTGGTGAAAGACGTGATTAGGGATTAGATGGATTGATTGGACATGCGTTGATGAGTTAGCAAGGTTTCAGGATTAGCAGAAGACATATAACAAGCTGTTTTGTTTTGTTTGTTGTGGCAAAAATCTAGATCATGGCAGTGTTTCTCAGTCAAGAATCAAAATTAATGTTGTTTCGAGGAAAATTCATCGGAGAAAAAAAACTCCTTGATGTTTCACTGGAAATTAATTTGTTTCTTGTTTAATGATTTTATTAGCCAGTTAACCTCTTTTTTTTTTCCTGCTTCCTATAGTATTGAGCTAGTCAGTTCACCTCCGTTCCGCTATGGGTAGGATTAGTTTTTTGTTTTTTTTTCCCCGAAAAAAATAATATGCGAGCTTTGTCAATATATTATTTTCTAGCAAAAACTTTAATTGTTAGGTGATAGTTGCTGCATCTATTTAATAAAATAAATTTAAAATTATATGTGTTTATAAATATTAAAAAAATATTAATACTAATTAAAAACTAAATCAGCAAAGCAAATTGACAGATATATGTGTGTTAAGATATATAATCTAGCGACATGTGAAGCCCTTTAAATTTTTTATTTAATTATATGAAAATAATTTTTTTATATGAATAATAATTTAAATTCCATTAAGATAAAATAATTTGTCATTATAATTTCTCCTTTTCTTTTTAATATCTTTCAATAAAAAAAATATAACTTTCTTGTTTCATGTTTTTTATTTAATAAAAATCAAAAGCAAACATAACAAATATATATAAAAAATTGAACAATTTGAAATAAAGATAAAAAAATATCTCTTTAATTAAAACTCATTTTATCTTGTTAATGCCTTCCATTTTTCTTAGGTATTTTTTAAAGATGATATTAATTTATTTGTAGACAATATCTTATTATAATCATAAAAAATTATATAAAAAGAATAATATTATGATAATTTTGACCTAAATATATTAAAAAAATATAAAAATAATATTGTCGGTTGTGTTGTTATACAATGAACGATTAGGTATCTCATGACACAGTACTCCAACTCAACAGAAAAAAAAAACCTAAAAAGGCCGAGAAAAGCCACAATCATTCCTCTGTTGCTCAGAGCCAAAGCCCATTATAAAAAACCACGCTAGCAAGTCCATGTTAAAAGTGAAAAACTTGGCCCAGTAAATCCTTCGCTCCATGTGGTTTCAGAGAGGGCAGACTCTGCACGAGCCGTCGTCGTTTTACGTTTTTTCTTCTCACAATCTCAAAACAGGAACAAAGAGAAGAAGGCTGTGCAAAAATTCTCCACAGATCTCCAGTGAAGCAAAGAACACCTTGCCTGAAATCACAAAGAAGAAAAGGAAAAGCAAATCATCAAACGTGTTAGTACGTATATAAAAAAAGATGCTGCCTACAACATCGAAAGGGCGTGCATCATCGTCCTCCACCTCTCGAGTTAACTCCTCCACTTTCCCTCAATACCTCCGTCGAATTATCAAGGTCCTCTCCTCTCCTCTCTCAAGATCTGACTTCCTTGTTGATATTTCTCATTTTTACTCCATCCAATTCTCAAAATTCACCTTCTCAATTATTAATTGCTTTCACAAATTGTGAATTTCCTCAGTGAATAGTGTGATTTCGCTGCTAGTTATTAAATATGGTTGCAATGACGCGTGCCTCATCCAAGAGTCTTTAATGACTCGGTACTTTTTCTTATTAATGATTTTTTTTGGTACCTAATTGCGAGTTTAGGGGGATTCATTCTGTAGTTTTTGGTGCTCGTCAATGTTACGGAGAAATCTGCTCATGCATCGTAGAATTTTGATGTTGATATCTGCTTTGATGATGCCTAAAGTGTGGATTTCGGCATTAACAAACCCTTGTCTTTTGCTGTGCATTACAGTGGCAACAAATGGACATTGAATACACTTTCTGGCAAATGCTTTACTTGTGCACCTCACCGAAAGTTGTGTAAGTTTGCTTCACCTGAACTTACTCGCTACTGTCATTGCTGTTATGAGTATGATCTGGATTATGTTATCTTTTTATTGGGGTATAGTTGGAAAGATGAGTGTTGAATCAGACAGAACCATAAGGGCTTGGAGCATTGAGACTGTTATACCATCTTTCTTTTTTTTTTTTTTTAAATTTTCTGCAAAACTTGCATGTAGAAGGGGAAAACCTTTACTTTTAACATTGGCTCAAACTTTGGATTAAGTTGTTTATAACTATTTTGTTTACTTTCTAGGTGGGAAGTTTCTAATTGAGTTATTATGTTTTGCATGCAGCTATCAGCATACTAAGTTTCACAAGCGTAAGTTCATCTCCAAGTAAAGAATCTTTTATTTTTTCACTTGATGGTTGGCGACTAGAAACTGTTACTTTCCTGTGGTACACGGTTATTTGGAAATCAGAAAATCTTATTGGCTATTTTTTAATAATTTTTTTGTAGTTTATCCCCTGTGTTTTGATCGAAAACCACTGGTTGTATTTTTTGCACCAAAATTTTAAAATGCAATGTTGCATGATAATCTGATGCCTTGGATGTTATATTTGATTGTCTTTCTGGTTGAATTTTATCGAGCACTCATTGGAGGTCTCGAACTAAGAAATTTTCTGTAGAAAATCACATGCACTTTGAAAAAAATTTACTTTACTTTTTTTTTCCTCTCCAGAAACTAAGAATCAATGGGCACGTGATGACCCTGCTTTTGTTGTTATCTCCAGCCTCCTTTTGGCAGTCGCAGCTTTGGCTTATTGTGCTGCGTAAGTTTCCTGTCTTTAGGAACCTCTCCTGATTGACTGTTATAATGATGGTAAAAATAATAAATGACTTTCAAGCTCTCATCCTTTTTTTAACGAGAGACCTTCCAGGACCTCCTTTGTTTGGATTATTTTGAAATTTAAGCCTGCAGTTGTTAATTATGAGTTTGCATGCTGAGACAATGCTCTTGGATGTCTAACTTCTTCCAAGTTTGGTAATGCTGCACATGCATGATTAGGCTGCATTTTGAATTTCGAACTTCCAAGTTAGCAATGTTATGGAAAAAACTTTTTAGTGCATTTCATTTTTCTAGCCCTCGTTACTTATAGATTGTTTTGTTTTCTATCGCTGCATTCAATGAGTTATTTGAATGTTCCCTCCAGATTAAATCTTTGTTTGTCTCTTATTTTCATTTCAGGTATGACCACAGTGCTGGACATGCTGTTTTTGTAGTTATTTCTGTATTACTTTTTCATTTTTTAATTACTGGAGCTGGTCTGGCTACATGTTGTTGGTAAGAACCACTCTCCACCTGATAGTAAATATGTGCTTATCTTATTTTTCAGCTCTCCCAATATTTGATTGCCCTTATTAATAAATTAAATGACCGTGTAAATGCAAATTTGGCATTTTAATAAATATATCTTTTTTGTCTTTAATAATCCGCACTTCCTATGTTGCCGCCAATGCCACAGGCCTTGCACATGATATCTAGTTGGTGAATTATATCTTGTTAATTGAAGCCAATGAAAGAATCGACTTTTACATGTGTGAAACTACAATGGAGAGAGAGGAGATTTTGTACCATTAGTAATATAATGCTTTGTGTATAATTAGATAATTGAGATACTTGTTCTGAAATCTGAAACTTGTAAAGCCTTCAATTCATCAAAATATTGTTTTACCACCTGGAGATGACATTAATTGCCTTGGTGATGCCTTCCCTTTTTGTAAGAATTTAATCCTAGATAAAGAAACTAATTCTGGATTTCTTTTGTTGATGCCTTTTTTTTTCTTTTCTTCATTCATAATTAGATCTTTCACTTCTTGATTTCCTTCCCCTGCTTGTGTGATTAGATCTCGAACATGGATGCTACATCATGCTTGCCTAATAGTGATTCCATTTCTCAATTCCATACAGGTTCCTAACTAATGCTTACCTTCGGGAGGAGGCTCCAAATAGTCATGTTGTTGAGCAACGGGTTGAATGGCAAGTCAAGAACTTCATGCTCTTGGTTGTTTTAGAAATATGTTCTTAACAGGTTTATGCATGTGAAATGTTTGCAAATCATTATAGATTTGCCCATTTCTGTCTCTGATGTTTTATAGATGCTATTTATCTCGCTTATATTCCTCATTAATAACGCTTAGTGCTGACCCCTTTTGTCATTCTGCTTTCTGGTTGAAGGCTATATGCGTTTGATGTGCACTGCAATTCTTTCTTCCCAATGTTTGTCATGCTTTATGGTAAGTGCTATGTTAATATATGTTTCAGCTTTTAGTTCTTGAATCTCAGTTTATGCTACCACAGTATTACTAATGTCCTGGTTTTGTTGCAGTTATACATTATTTCCTGTCACCCATTCTAGTTGCCCATGGTTTCATACCTGTATTGCTGTCGAACCTGCTGTTCATGGTGGCAGCCTCGTACTATCATTACCTCAACTTTTTAGGCTATTATGGTGAGCTAAATTTTCATAGTATCTGATTTAATGCTTTTCTGAACGGTTTTTTCCCTACAAAAGATCACTAGCATGCAAATTATTTAGAGATAACTTCAAGGTCTTGGATGAATTGGTATCCATGTCATTACCTCAATTAAGTGTTTCGAGCAGCATTTTGGACCTAGATTGAACTGGAATGCTAAACCTCTTTCCTTAAAGCATCATCTTTTCCTAGTCTGAGTTAGAGCTTCTACCTGTTCTAGATATAAGCCTGAGTTGGACTGTATTGACTTGGTCAGACTGATTACCCAGTTGGAAACCCTTGTTGAACTTCTGGAATTTCACCTTGTTGTTTTCAAGATTCATCATTGCATATTCTCTTGGAGCCTTGATCCAAGGCTGGGGAAATTAAAGTGCACAAACACTGGTATTAAACACGATGACACTATTGCCAAGGATGTTTCGATGTAATCACATCATGTGTTTTTTAACGAAATAAATGACCTATGAGATATTCTTATCACTTGTAATAGTGTAATAAACCACACAAATGTTGTACATAAATAATAAAAGAGTTAAATGATAGAAAATAAAAATTGCAGTTGCTTACTTTTTTGCATGAAAGATAGGTTTTAGGCGCCCATGAATGGCATTTAGGATATAGGTTTAGTTGAATAAGTTGACACCAAAAGATCCGTAGTATATATCTACCCCAGTATGATCCTGGATGAGGTTCTAACACCTTGCCTCCTGTTCTTTCCGGTTCAATCACTGGATCGGTTTTTGAAACACTGGGTCTTAGTGGCAGGAGCTCACTGCCAGAAATCCAGTGATTCTTTTCCGCTTCCAGAAAACAAAAGAAAGTCCTTGCTGAAGGGTTGCTAAACATGTTCAGTTGAAGGTTTTGCCTGGATATGGGTTCCAAACTTGGATGGCTATTATTATTATTATTATTTTTTTTGCTGTAATGATACAGCTGCTGATAACCTTAATCAATTAAGGTACTGATAACATGTCTTTAAATTATTGCAGTGTTGCCCTTCCTGGAGAGAACAACATTTTTCCTCTATCCAATCGGTCTTGTCATTGTCCTATCTCCTATTTGTAAGTACTTGAGTGCAATTTCTCACTGGACCTTGGTACCAGGTTGTTTTGTATCTCAACCTCTCAGTTCTTTCAACATTGCAGTGATTTTAAGTGGCTTCAATCCTTCAAGATATTTAATGAATGTGTACTTTAGTCAAAGGGTGTGATTTACTAAGCTAACACCTCGGGGGGCACATCTATGTGATGGGAGATAGTTCAGAGACTGCATCAACAATGGGCTAGCCATAATGTCTTCACATACATGTAGTAAAAGTGACGGAGGATTGCAAAATGAAGATCTTTGTAGCTTTCTTGTAGGCCTTTTCCCATTGCAAGTGGAAATCAAACCGATTGAAGGCAGGGTAGAATCGTTCTTTTTTTGACAGTCAATATCATTGTTCAAGCGGATCTATGATTGAATGTAATGATTTGCAGATGTCTTTTATCTGGGAACGTGAATATGATAGATCCCTTTTCACGATGTAAATTGTATGCATCTTCTGCATCCTCCAACTGGGGCCGAGTATCTGCATGTTATCATCAAAATGAAATCCATAATGCGATAGCCATTACTCTCGGCGCTGGCATATTCGATAAATGTTACTGGGTAGTAGCTGCGGTGGATATTCTTTGTGCCATCTATTCCAATAATTCCCAGAGTTTTTGTGCCATCTATTCCAATAATTCCCAGAGTTTTTGGCACGCATAAGAGTGTTCTTCGTTCGTAAGCACTAAAAAATAGCACTATAAACTCGTTAATGGTTACCTAAGGATTCATAATGATTGTCGTGCTGCCTATTTGCCATTTCGATCACATCGCGAGGTTGACAAATTTGGTCGCTTAGGTGGATGGGGTCAATATGTAAAGGGTTGCGTGTAGTGGTTGTTTTTAACTTTTTTTTTTTTTAATTTATTAATATATATATATATATATATATATATATATTAAAATTTTAAAAATGTTTTTTTGAATGTAAAAATAAACACGAATTCAACCTAACCTGGTAATTGGATTACTAATTCTACCAATCCTACCCACCCGCCTGGTGGGGCTCTAAATTTGTACCTTGCCTTCACTATCAAACCCAATTGACTTGGTAATAGGTTTAACCAGTTCGTGTTTTCCCAATGAAGAAAAAAAAGGCTACAAAAAGTCAATGCTGTCATTATGTTTCATCCGTAATAAGGTAAAGTTTGAAAGACAATTCAATAATATCAATGGATCATTTATCCTTGCGCTGCGGAACTGTAATGATTTTAGCTGGTTGTTTGATTATTCGTACATAATCAATTATTTAATAATTTGATTATATTATTATAATCTTATTTATGTGTTATTGCATATTTACATGTATTATTCCTGTTTGTCTGAACAGAAATAACAATAGATCACGTATTCATGAAAAATGCTAAATCCAATTTTTGTAATTTTAGACGTGAAATCTAATCAAAATCCATTGAATCTAGCAAGATCTAAATGAAATAAATGAAAGAAATAACCCAGCACAATAATAGAGTATTTAGTTGTCAAAAACAAAGGCAAACAACAACCCATTAAACTTAGAAGACTGAAAATTAACTAAAATCCAATCCCATTGCACCAACCTAACACTCTCCCAACAATATCATCAAGCAACCGGGAACATTATAGGTAAGCCTTGCATTTAATAGCTAACCCTTCCACATTCAACAAACCAGAAGAATGAGAGCCCACCAAACATCTATTGACCAGCCACAACTCAGCAACTCAAGCCAAGTCAAAACCCCACAAACCAACTAGATCCATGAAGTCAAGACGGTGCCCCTCTTGGACAGTGCCATCAGCAAACCTAACCCTGAAGCCTCTCCCAAACCCAAAGATGCACTCGGCCGAGAACTAACATACTAAAAACCCCCATCTCACGGAAAGAAACTAACATGCAATCAGATCCCCAGTAACCCTAACTTCGCTCGAGAATACAAAACGAATCCAGCTCTTCACGTGAGAAGAATTGCTTCAATCCATGGTGTATACACTCAGTAGCCATAGTTATTGACTGAGTGCCTTAAGTTTTTTTTTTTTTTTTTTTTTTTAATATGAATAATATTTTTGTTCAAGGACTAAGCTTGCTGCCCGCAACATCGACAGCAAATCTGTATCTCACATCATTTTTCTCGAGCCTCTCGAATGCCATGTTGATATAATCCATTTTGATCACTTCAATCATGGAGGTCAATCCCTTTTCCATGCAGAACTCAAGCATCTCCTCTGTTTCCTTCATGCTCCCTATGAAGCTCCCAGTGATTGACTTTCTCCCTACACAAAAAATTGCATAAGAAGCACCTTATCAGGGATTGTGGATTATAACAAATCTTTTCCTGATATTTTCTTAAATGAAAATTAAGTAGAAAACAGATAACTAGTGTTTGAAGTAAATGGAAAGAGACTCACCATGCATAACCATAGGTGTAACAAACTGCAATGGGGCATTAATAATTCCCATCAAGATCAACTTGCCATCAAGTTTCAACAAAGAAAGGTAAGGCTCAAGAGGATGAACCACAGGCACAGTATCGATGATGTATAGTCGAGTGAATCAGCTGCCTTATGCATGCCTTCCCCATCCGAGCTGACCAGGTATTCATCAGCACCAAGATGTTCCAAAGCCTCCTCCCTCTTCTTATCAGAAGAACTAATCACAGTTACATGGTGTCCCATTGCCTTTGCTATCTTCTCTCCCATGTGTCCTACTCCTCTGAGTCCTAAAATCCCTCCTCGTAGCTTACTCTGTTTCAATACAAAGTGTTTAAGTGGGCTGTAAATTTTCAGTCCAGCGCACAATAGCGGTGCTGCTTGTTCCGGTGACATCCTGTTGGGAATTTTCTCCACAAATCTAAGGTAAATATCGAATTTTATCAAAACAAGCACAAGTTTTGCTTAATCAATAAATTTACCTAAGAAAATTATAAAATTATTACAGATTCAAATAATTATCATAATATTTGATTAATATTTAATTTTAAGATTATTTATTATTGTTATCGTATTATTTAATAAAAAATAATTAAAAAACAAAGTTATTAAATCTAAAAATTCAATGAAATCTATATATAGGTCATAGATTAAGCAAGTTACATCGTGAAACTTGAATAAATTTAATATATCATCATTTTAATATTAAAAAAAATATTAGCTTGAATTTTCTATTAAAACCAAAACATACTTTTGATCAATCATCTAGTCTAGGTTACCTTGAACTTTTTTTTTTTTTTCATGTTCTTTTTATTTTTGATTCCACCAGTAACATAGCTAAGACAGTAAACTAGCTACAAACCAAGCTATATCGGGTATTTTAACAATTTTGCCAAGATATTAATTAACTACTACCAACTAACGAGGACTTAGTATCTTTTCCCCTGCTCAAGAAAATACAAAATAAACATTTTTATTTTTTAAACTAGTGTAAAAAAGGAGCTCGTTGCAAATTTAAATTCTTAAAATTTTATCCAATATGTCACAAACCATGTTGCTTGTTCATTGGTTATCAAAGAAATATCACAACTTAACTAATTAAGATCTCCTCATCTCAGATCTTTACTTATTTTTATTATTTTAAATGTTTCTTTTTGGATTAAAATCTTATAATCTTGATCTCCAAATTTAATTTTTGGTAGTTAAGTGTAAGCGACACTGTTTATCATGTTCTACCATGAAAATTGCACTCAGAATTGTTATTTAGTTATCTACATTTGTTTTTGTGGAATTCTCTGTAAGGATCACAGGATCTTAAGGAAGTATTCTTTTAATCCAAATTTAGAGTAGACTAAGGCATCAAAAGGTCATCATCAGCCCAAGAACTCCGCCACCAGCATTTTCATGCTTGGAATTTCAGGATCACTAAAAGGAATGCCCCAACTTCATTCCTCGACTTGCTTCGAATATTTCTAAAAAGTTCCACACACCCACTACTTTCTGCAGAGATCGAGACTTAATTTCCTTTCGCTTTATTGGAAGACTCCAGATTGCCACCACCTTCCTAGTTATCTCACACGGTTTGATTTGTTCGTTCTGTAGAAGGAAGAAAAATGGAAGCATTCACACGAGGAAATTCAAGTTCCAGCTTCCAAGATGAGAAATTGTGGGAAATTAGGGATAATCTTCTGCTTAAAAAAGGTGTGATGGAGATAACATACAAGCAATTCATTAAACCCCACTTGACTTTCGCGACGCAAACTATATTTTTCTGTCAACTTTCTTTTTAGATTTCAATTTCTCACAGTATTCTTCAAAGACTTTTACTCATTGAAACCAAATCTTTTTCAGTGGACACAAATCATCTATATCTAAATTGATATTTTTAATGAAAATCTTATTTTATTCTAACATGAAAAAAACACGGGGAAAACAAATCAACTGACAAGGTTAAGTGAGAAAAAAACCTAAGACTTGTCAACAAGGAATGAAAAGGAAAGGAGGAAAACCGCATCAGGAAAAGATTAAAAAGATTTAGTAATTTATATCCTTGTCTGCGTAAGAAGCCATCTCCTGCATCATCACCATCATAATCGTCGTCATTGCATGCTTACCGCAAAGCCATCAACGCCAATTGCTCAAGATGGCTGAGGCCACCACTCCATTATTTTACATCGCCCGTCTAAATCATGACCAGTTCATGTCAACTAAGCAGAAAAGGACTCAATATAGAGCCACTAAGCGACTTCATTAAGGCAGGACCTTGAAAATCAACTCCACTTTCTTATCTTATTAAACTCACAGTTCTTGAATCTCTACCGCCCCATAAGATAACTCTGCTTCTCCAATTCAGTAGCAAATATACTGACCGACAAGCATGCCAAGGCTGTGAATATGTCAAAAACGTGCACAATATTCAGGTCTTAATGGTATTACAACTTCTACACAAGTAAAAATAGAAATTAAAATATTACAGGAAGTGGTCGAAGTAAGGTGATTAGAAAAGTGATCAACAAGCAGCAGTTGGCTTCAAGGAAGATAAACAATGCCAATTCATAGTATTGAACACGAAGCAGTTTTATTTTATTTATAAGAGGTTAAGAGAAGTCTTTCATAAATACATTTGTAACAGCAACATGTAATAGATATGTATATACGTGTATAATTTTACTATTAATTTTAAAAATTTATATACACAAGTTAATAATTTATCTTTAAAAATATTTATATATTTATTTAATAGCTCGGAGCAAGAAAAATTCATGAATCTGCCGTTATATACACGTAGAAACCATGCTGAATGCACCAGACAACGGGTTACTATATATTTCTATTGCAAATGGCATTATATTAATATTAATATTGATGCAGAGAGAGGATCTTCTATAAGGTTTGGCATGTCGAGCCAAAAGGCTTAACCAACTTAGAAATCATTGTAAAGTTAAACTAAAATGAAGATCAGTACGGAGAATGTTAGCTTCTCTTTTCAGACAAAAGAATATTATATTAAGAGAAAAAATGAAGCCAAAAGAAAGAATTCTGATAGAGCAGCCCAATCCTGCTGAATATCAGTCAAGGAAACACGCAAAAGAAGAGCGGAGACTCTTTTATGCCATTACAATGTTTTAAGTGCACCCAATTGTTGGTTTTTAATATACATTAACAAAAACTAAAATTATTGTATTCACTTGGACAGTGTTTGTGTTTTTTAGATTAGTTTTTCTTTTTAATTTTATTTTTAATATTGAATTTTTTAATCTTAATATCATGATTCAGGTTATAGATTAAGTGGATTAACTCGGGTTTTTTTTGTTCTTCTTCTTCTTATTATTGTTATTATTAATTTCATCATTCAACATCGAATTTTCTTATCATAGTCTTATGACTCAAGCCATGAGTTTAGCGGATTTACTCGGGATTTTTTTGCTTTTTTTTTCCTTCAAATTTATCCTTCAATATTTGGTTTATTTGCAATTAGGCTTCATAATTTTTTTCATTTTACTTTCTATGAGGTTATCTCAGTCTCATTATCTTGGTCACGAGTTTGACAATTTAATCCGAGTTGAATTGAGTTTTTTTTTTGTCCTTTTTTTTATTTGTTTTTTCAATTTCATCCTTCAACATTGGGTTGATTGAGAATTAGGCTTCATAATTTGTTTTGATTTGTTTTCTATGAGGTTATTCTGATCACATGAACTGGGTTGTAGGTTTGACAAGTTAACCTCAGTTGACTCAGGTTGTTTGTTTTTGTGTTTTTTTAATTGATTTATTTTTAATTTAATTCTTCAAATTGGATTGATTAGGAATTGAGTTTCATAATCTATTTTGATTTGCTTTTATGGGGTTGTCTTGGTTTTATGACACAAGTCACGAATTTGACAGGTTAATCCGGGTTGACATAGGTTGATCCAATATATTTCTGTCTCAAAATTTTAAATAAAGATGTCTTGAAATTCTTTTTAATCAAACAATGTTTTTAACATATGTCCAGGTTGTCTTTGGACCCGTCAAGTTGATTGGGTTATATCGGGTCAACCTTCACATGATTTAATTTTTTTACTAGAAACCACGTTAACAATACCAACATCTGATTTTTTTATATTAAGAAAAATTAATCTGACCCGCAATATGGCGTGAGCTAATTATCTAGTATACTACTAGTCATAGAACTGCTCTTTAGGCGCAATATAGATAACTTCAGGAATTCTAATGTAAGCTTTAGAAAATGCAACATTAATATAGGTAAGTTTTTTGTTTGTAATTAGTACATATAACTTTCTTATATCATATTCTTGTTTGATTTTTGCCTGATGTATTTGTTTACCAGAATAAATTCTGATTTACCTATACTTTAAAGGAAGGAGCAATAGTTCATTCGATAAAACTTATAATCTGCGTTTGAACATGCTTGTAAAACCATAAGCAATTTATCTTCAACAATCTCTTTAAAGAACATTCTCTCAATACATAATTCAACATCAAGAAAAAGAGACCCAAAATTATGAAGTCGTTGTTTTCTTTAAAAAGATGGAATTTGAGAGAAATGAAAGATGTTTTTAAAACCCTCGATATGCATATTGTTTTGTTATGAAAAAGGAAGGCAAAGACAAAGGTTGAAAGAAATGCTAAAGGTTATAGAAGGAGAAGGGGAAAGGAACAGTCAGAAATGAGAGAGTTCAGGCCATTATGTTTTCATTTTTCTAATATCATTTTCATTCCAACTGTTTGATTAAATTACAAAGAGAAAGAAGAGGTCACACACACACACACACACACACACACACACACATTACTAACTAAGTCTATTCCACACAAAAAGAATGTTACATGTAACCAACTATATGACATGCTGGAAAGCTAAAGTAAAGGACAGAATTCCTAACTAATAAAATGGTAAAACAATTATCATTTCTCTTCCAACAACTTTTTATCTTCCATATTCTTTAACATCCCCCTATAAGATGGAGCATAATAGTTGACTATGCCTATCTTGGATATGTGATAAGACAACAAGTATGCAAACAGAGGACTTTGTAGAGATGTGTGTAGTCTTTAAAATCCATTCTTGAATTTTATTAGGGTTAAGGTGACAATCTAATTCAATGTGCTTGGTCTTTTCATGAAATACGAGGTTCGAAGCAATGTGCAACGCAACTTTGTTATTGTAATGCAACACAACAATATGAGGATGAGAGACTTGAAGACCAGTTAGAAGAAAAAAAACCAAGTAATCTCTAAACTGGTGGTAGCCATGACATGGTATTAAGCCTCCGTTAAAGAATAAGACATCATTGATTGCTTATTGGATTTCTAAGAGACCAAAGATGAACCAAGAAAGATTCAAAATCTAAAAATGAAATACCTGTTGTCAGGATAAGATGCCTAGTCAAATCATAATAGGCTATAATGTCCAAGTTGCTTGAAGAGGGAAAGAAAAGCCCCCGCCCTAGAGTCCCTTTGATGTATTTGAGGATTTTGAATGCTGCTGTCAAGTGTAGATCAATAGGGTGATCCATTAATTGACTTAAGATTTGCACACTATAAGATATATCTGGTCTCGTGATTGTCAAGTATAGAAGTCTTCTAATTAATTATCTATACTAAGTAGGATCAGATAAGAGTGTACCCTCTTTTATACTAAGCTTTAAATTTTGATTTATATAAAGATTAAAAGGCCGGGATCCTAGAGTGCTGGAACTTGCTAGAATGTTTAGAGCATATTTCCTCTAACATATTTGTATCCTTTATTTTGTTCTGATGACTTTGATCCCAAGGAAATACCTTAATTTTCCTAAATATTTGATCTTGAACTTGTTGTTAAGGAAGACCTTGATATCCTCGACAATAACAAGAGAGGCACTTGCTACTATGATATCATCTACATACACTAATAGTGTTGTGAAAGAATGACTATCTTGTTTGATGGACAAGCTACAATCAGATTTAGACTGATATAGACCAAATTTAAGCAGAGAGGTGGAGAATTTTGAGTACCATTAACTTGACACTTGATTTAACCCATAAAGACTCTTACGTAGTTTGCAAACTTGATGATGTTGACCTTAGGTATATCTAGGAGGTCACTTCATGTATATTTTCTCCTATAAGTCTCAATGGAAGAAAGCGTTATTGACATCAAACTAATACAAACCCTGGCCTTAACTTTAACTATGGCCAAAAGACATCTCAATGTGACTAGCTTTGCAACCGAGGAGAAAGTTTCATGATAGTTAATACCCTCTTATTGTGTGTACCCCTTTGCAACTAATTTCGCCTTGAATCTTTCAATGTTGCCATCTGAATTGTACTTTATCTTATATATATATATAGTCAAAAGGCCTTTTCTAAGAAGTAGATCAGTCATTATCTATGTCTAGTTAGACTCCAAAGCTTTCAACTCATTCTCCATGGTTGTGAGTCAATGAGGTTCTTTAACAGCTTGGGCATATGTTTTTGGCTCAGTGTGTGAGGTAACAGAATTAGAGAATACTTGAAATGTAAAGAGAATTTATTGTATGAAAGAAAATTACTCAAATGAAATTGTTTACCTAGAAGGGCTTTAGTTGTCATGACCTATTGGATTGGGAGAGTTGATGGAAGTTAGGTGACAGTGAAAGTCTTGCAAGTACTTGAGAGCTTGTTTCATCCTAGCGGACTTATAAACAAGAAGAGAAGAAGTAGGTGAATATGTGTAGGAGGTGAAGTTGTGGAAATAAGAGAATGTTGATGAGTTAGGCTGAATATTTGTGTCAATTGTATCAGGAGGAATGCTTTCATTTAAAGATGAATCATTTGAATTGGAGTGTGAGCAAGGGTTATCAGACATAAGACTAGAAGGAGTGCGAGTATCATATATAGGATCTGAAGTAAAAGAATAACGAGAATTAAGTTGTTGCTATACCATTTTTCCAGAAAGTGTTGTATTAGAAGAAGAAGTTTTGGATACAAATGTTTTATAAGGAAAAATATGCTCATGAAAGGTTACATCTCTAGACGAAAAAGTGCCATTTGTTTCTAATTTTAGCAACCTGCCTTCACCCCAAAATGATAACCAAGAAATATATACCTTCTTGCCCTAGAGTTAAATTTCTTCATTCCATGACTTATAGTGGTGGCAAAACAGAGGCATCCAAAAACTCTCAAGTAATGATAAGAGGGACTAGAATTGAAGATGACTTCATAAGGTGTCTTGTTTTGTAGTAAAGGTGTAGGAATATAATTTATAGTATAAGTTGCAGTGAGGATATAATTATTCCAAAATTCAAATGGTAAGTTAGCTTGAAATCTAAGAGCGCTAGCAACATTTAAGACGTGTTGATATTTTCTCTCAACGATCTCACTTTGTTGTAAGGTTTTTACACAAGTCTTTTTGATGCCATTTTTATGGAAGAAATCTCCTATTTGGAACTCTGTCCTATTATCACTTCTTAGGTATTTAACCTTAGCTTCAAATTGAGTTTTAACCAGATTATAGAATGACTTTATAGATTTTCATGCGCCTGACTTGTTTTTGAGTAAATAAACCTAAGTACTACGAGATAGATCATCGACAATGGTCAAGAAATATCTACTCCTATCATAAACAACCATAAAATATAGCCCCCATAAGTCACAATGTATAAGTTTAAAATTGAAAAAAGATTTGTGCATGCTTTGATAAAAAAAAAAGAGTCTATGTTCTCTTGCTATGGGGAAAACGAAGTAAGAAGTTTCATTGATAGTAGAGCATAAGTTTTTTTATTACAACTGGATCTCTAATTAACTGTACTCTAGAGTTGGAAATATAGCCTAGATGATAATGTCATAGATTAGAAACATGAATAGTATTTGTAACACAACCAGGAGACATATGATAAGTATCAAAATACTTGGATAATTTACACATTAAAGCAGTAGGAGATACTTCAATGTTCTAGAGGTGGTAGAGACCATTTTTTATTGCACTTAATCCAATTGTTGTCCATGACATGAGGTCCTACAGAAAGCAAACATTGGATAAGAAAACAAAACAATAAGAGACATTTTTAGCTAGTGTTGGTGCAACAATGAGATTGAAAGCAAATGAAAGAACACAAAACATTTTCAAGAGTGATCAATTTAGAGAGCTTAATAATGCTTATATGTGTGACTGAGACCTCCTGACCATTAGAAAGTTTGACATTATAAGACATAGTGGTTGTGATTTTTGAAAAAAAAAATGGTGCTACAAATCATATGATATGTAGCTCATGTATCTATGATCTAAGGAACATTGTTAATATCAAAAGGTTTGTGTGTGTAAATGGAGAGACAGGTTGCGATACCAGACATAGATGGAAGACTTGTGAAGTTGGCGAAAATGGTGGTCGAATTGTGAGGCATATGAGAATAAGTATATGCTGGATTATGTTTCTTATGAAGTAATGTAAGATTTTCTGTTACTAATTCCAAATCAGAGTCATTTTGTTACTGTGATTCTTTGAAAAATCCCCAGTTATAATCATGTTGGACTGACTAATATGCATATTTGATCTATTTCCCTTGTTATGTAACTTGTGACCAGGATACTATCCCACCAACTTGTAACACTTCTCTTCTAAATGACCACTTATATAACAAGGACTATAATTAGATGGAACACTTCTCTTCTTTCAATTAAAAAGGGAGGTTTCACATTTCCTACCTTGAAACAATCCTTCAAGAGATGCCCTTAAATCTTGTAATGAAGGCAATAAGGTCTATTAAGTGGCCTGAAGGTTATGAATGCATTTTCGGTAAGAAGGGCCATCAATTTAGGGGTAGATGTGTAAGGTAGCATCTAGAGTTGTTTCTTTTCCTGTTGAATGAGGGAGAAAACCTTACTAAGTTGTGGTATGAGATCCATAACATAATTTGATCTTGTATATTGGAGTATGTTTCTTTCAAACCCATCATAAACTAAATTACACAATCTAGTGGATAACGATTAACCAAAACCTTTATCTGTCCACAAGAGCATTTTGGCATAGGATAGTGCAATGCTAACTTATCCCCAATCTATTTCAGTTTTCCATAGTAGATATTGACGAAATCATTCCCTTGACTCAAGTTAGCTAGAGCCCTTTTTAATTGAAAGGTTCGTGGCCTATTTTGCTTGAGTAAGTCTCTCACGAGTTTATTCCAAATCTCATATGCTTTATCTATAATGACAAAAGAGGATTTCACCAAAAGACTTACAAAGTTATGAATCCAAGAAACAATTATATCATTACATCTCTTCCAAGTTTCTAAAAGAGGATTGTTAAGATCTGAGGGTCTTGTGATACTGCCATCAACAAAACAAAGCTTGTTTTTAGCTTTAAGAGCCTTTTTCATGGCCCTTGTCCAAGTGACATAGTTCTCTATAGTTAGGAGGTCAGTGACCAAACTGAAAACTGAGGTATCACCATTGTTGAGGCGGTATGGGTTATTTTGATATGTTAAGTTGGGAAAACATGAGGTTGATTTCATAGCAAGAGTTAGTGTTTATTGATTTTTGGTTTCTTTCTCCATAGTTAGCTAAGCAACCATAAGCTCTGATACCATGAAAGAAATGTTAGAGGTTGCAGAAGAAGAATGGGAAAGGTATAGTCGAAACAAGGGAGTTCGTGGCCATTAAGTTTTCTTTTCTGACATCATTCTTATTCTAACTGTTTGATTAAATTATAAAGAGAAAGAAGAGGTCATATATATACATCAAGACTACTAACTAATTCTATCCCACACAAAAAGAATGTTACATGTAACCATTTATATGACAGGCTGGAAAGCTAAAGGAAAGGATAAAGAATTCCTAACTAATTCCAGCTGAAATAATCGAAATACAATAAAGAATAAAATGGTAAAATAATTATCCTTTCTCTTCCAACAACTTTTTATCATCCATATTCTTTAACAAAGCTTGTGTTGTGTTGTGTTGCTAAGCATAATTGTTTTCTTTCAAAAATCAATTGTACATACCAAATCCCTTCATGCCCCCTATTCCTTCCTTTAATCGCAATGAATTGGGGCTTTCTCCAAATTTCAATCTTTAATTGGATATTTCTCTGCCTGCCTTGCATCCTAAGAGATAAGCTTTGAAGAAGAAGACTTTATGCATAATTCATATTTTAAAAAATTGCAATGCTCATAAGGTTTTATGAAGAAACCATGAATAATAGGGAAGTTTGTGACATGATTTCAATTAATGCTTTATAAAAACTTCATCCTCCCAAAACATGGAGACTCCTTTTTGAAAAGAAGTATTGTTTCATACACGATTTGTTTCTAAAAGGTACAAATATTTCCAGAGGCTTATAACAGTTAAAAAAGCAATCAAACTATTTGCTTATGCTCATGTAAAACTTCAATTGGAGAGCTTGATCGCCAAAATTACTTTAGAACTGTGTTTTTGGCGATGCATTTGTAAGTGTTCATGCAAAGTATTTTGTTTTGGCTAAAAATTGATTTTCTTATGCTTTTGAATAATTTTAATAGAATAATGTCAAAATGATTGAACAAAATGCAAGAAAAGGTATTTCAAATAAAAATTGATTTGTGAAATCAAATTGCAATTGCATTATCAAAACCACACCCTATCTAATAGTATTTTTTTTTTATCTGTTTACATTTTAATTTATGGTTACTAGTCTCATGGCCCGCAACATGAATTTTTTTTCTTCTAGTGGTTAAATGTCAAGACCACATATGTGTTTTAAAAAGGTAAGAAAAAGTTGCGATTGATTCATTGTCTGTTTGGGATTGTGTTAGCGGTTGAGATTAAAAGTGCTTTTCACTTAGAAATGCATTAAAATAATTTTTTTATTTTTTAAAAATTATTTTTGAGATCAGCATATCAAAACGATATGAAAACATAAAAAAAAAATAATTTTTCACAAATTGTTTTTTCAAAATTTAAGGGTATACGATTTGCACCGCGTTCCCAAACAGGCTCTTAGTGGGGTGGAATAAACTTGTCTTACCTAATTAAATAATAATAAAAATAGAAAATAATATTAGATGGATCAAACTAAGAAAATAAGAGTGATCATGATAAAAAAAAAATGTTTATAAAAGGAAAAAAAACAGCAATGATAAATTTCAATCTAATCAAGCGTGTTAGGAAGAAAATTGACAAAAAAAAAAGAAAAAATAACCCTAATAATCTCGAATGCACCTACCAAACCCACAACTCGTTCATGAGGTCATGATAACAAATCAAAAGGCAAATTGAAAAAATAAGCGAGCTCTAATTCCTAACAAACCCAATGTAGAAGGACTAATTTGAAAAAAAAACAAATCAATTAACAAAAAGAAAAAAAAGCCAGCAAATCCAAGTGAGCTTACCAAATCCCACGACTCGGATTGTGCGAATGAGACATCACAATAAAAGGCAAGCTCGGAAAAGTTACGAAGCTAAATGCAAAGAGGAAAAAAAAATGAACGATGAAACCGGGAAAAAAATCCCATTTTAAAAAGAACGAACCCAAAAAAAGTCTAGAATAAACCCTGACTAAACTGACAAATCCACGATTAACATCAAGAGAGCATAATACCTCCATAAAAATAAAATCGAAGATAACAAGAATAACACTTTACAAATCTAAAGTGTTGAAGGATAACATTGAAAAAGAAAATTGGTGTAAAAAAGACCAATATCATATGAGTTAACCTTTCAAACCTGAACCTAGGTCATGAGCCCAATGTACACCAACTAGAAAAAATCATGACCCTTAATTCTTAACCAATCTAGTTTTGGAGGACAAAACTGAAAAAAAAAATCAAATTGACAAAAGACCCCCTAAAAATAATTAGCTATTTAAAAGAATGAGAACCAAATGTTAAACAAAAATACAATAAGACAAAAATAAAATTGTTTGATTTAAGAGTACAATTGAAAAAAATCATACATTTTACAAAAGAAATCAAAACAAAAATCAAAAGGAAAAAAAATCAAATTTGAAATAAAAATAAAATAAGAGGAAAATTAACATTTCAATGATGAGAGAAATCAAAAACAAATTTAAAGTTTATAGAAGGAATCAAAACAAAAATCAAACAATCAAAAGCAAAAGGAATAAATCAGAAACTTAAACAAAATAAGAAGACAACATAGATTTTTTTATTAGAGAGCTTGTTTTTTGAGGAAAAGAGAGAGAAAAGAAGAAAAAAGAGATTTTATCGCATCAAACACCGCACACACCACTTCATCAAGAAAGGGACACCATGATGATTCCAATGCCGCTGTTGATGACCAATTTCTAACATTATATGCCTTCGCATGCATCACTTGAAGTGTATGGAGCCTCTTTACATGCTGGTAAATAATTTTTTTAAAAATAATTTTTTATATTTTTTAAAATATTAAATTATCCGTGATGTAACCTAATTATAATTAAAAAACCATGGTGAAATAGAAAAAAATACTCTTAATTTCAAGTTTAAAAAACCCTGCTTTCATGGGTAATTAAGAAACTTCAGTGTGTGAAAAGACGAAACAATCTCAAGTTAAAAAAAGAGAGTCGATGTACTTGGTTAGATTGATGGTCTCTGTCCATACACCAGGATTATCAACGAAACTTCATGAAAAGCCTATTGAAGCCTAAGGTGGCATGGAAAACATCCACTTGCTGACTTGCTCCAGCTTGCTTTGTCATTTTCTGATGCTGAAATTATAAACCTAAGGTGCACTGTTGATATAGCAAGGAATGCATTAACCAATGAAAGATAAAAGAAGACAGTATGTAAATATAATCTTTTAAAAACATTATTTCCCTTAAAAAGTAACAGGATAACACACCATACTATCGCTCTATGTAAGATTATTTGAACCGGAAAAAAAATCATACAGCGCTCAAGTAATAGCTGTTCACTTCTGCCACGAAGTGAAAAAAACCAGCATCCAATTTTACAAGGATCAGAATTTCTAAACATGTAAGAAGATTGATAATGGAAAAAAAACTGGAATAATAATAATAATGGCATTAGAAACAGCAATGTTGCTAGTAGTGCATGCCTACAGAGTATTTGTGTCCTACGCCAGGGCTCGGACCGGAGTTTGTAGGCTGTCCAAGAAGCTGAGCATTTCCTGATCTGTGATCTGGACCGCCTTGGCTTGGCCCAGATTGCTTTATACCTCGAAGGACTAATCTAGTGAAGGAATACTCCATATTCTTGGAAGAACTAGCCACCTTCAAGCCATTCAAATGCCGAGCTTCGGATTGGAAAAGAACAGTGCTAAACCAGAGGTATAGAAAACATAGAGATCTTAGTTTTCTAGACATTTTTAAGCGATACGACAAAACTAAAGTTTCAAATGTTAATAATGCTTGCGGAAGTGTTTGCAAGGAAACTTGGAGTCGAGCAGTATATAGAAAACTGAAAGTAGGGTGCTTTTATAGAACCGAAGGTAAGTTACGTCCTTCCTTGCTCTGGAGTAAGATCCCATGTGAATGTTCTCTCTTTCTTTCAATTGTCAGTAAAAACAAATTAAAGAAGCTTGAAGAATCCAAGAGGGTCGTGAATCTAGGAGGACACAAGAAAGAAAGAATGTAGTTAGTCCAGCTGAAAAGTTGTCTTCTGACTTCTGAATTGCCGATTTCCAATATAAAGCAAAGGCAATGCTAATTTTCTTGGCTGGCCGACGATCCTCAAATTTTAACATGTTTGCAATTTTAAGCCTTCGGGGGGGGGGGGGGGGGGGGGGGGGGCGCCAAACCCATTCAAAATTAAACCTTGACGACTAGTTCCTTTCTCAGCTTTCTTTGGTTCATGAATTCTCCAATTCGTCTGCATTTTTTAATAATTTTTTCTATTAAAAATGTTTGCAATTATAATAATAATTATTTTTTAAAGTATTTTTATTTTTAAAAATACATTAATATAATATTTTTTATTTTTTAAAATTATTTCTAATATAAACACATCAAAACGATAAAAAAATATAATTATATATAAAAAAATCTAAATATTTTAAAAATATTGTTTGAAACGTAATTTCAAACTTACCCTAAAATAATTTTCATAAAGCACAACTTACTTCCATCACGAGCTGGATTTGACAATTATATATATATATATATTATGTCCTTGCTCTTCATGAGAAAACAAGTTTTGGTGGTTTTTGACCGAGTATCATTTCTTACAGCCTATACACCAAGATTTGTGCAACAAAATCCCCATTGTTTCCATGATTAATATAATTTTTTTTTCGTTGTTTCATGCACCAATTCTAAAATGAAGCGGCACCGTGTTTATAGCCCTATTGGGATAATCAACCCCTTTTTGACTATCCACGCAACAATTTTCTTGTTTTAAGCTGCATGTGACCTCCATTGGTAACATTTTCTTTACCATTACGAAAAACACAGCACTATCATTCCTTGGTTTTTGCTATCAAACGCCGCGGATTAAGGGCTTTAATTAGAAACTAATTATTTATTTTCCTTTTTCTCGTGCTAAGTGACAAGATCTTAGAATTCTATATCATAATTTTGGCCTGAAGAAGATTGCATGATGAGAAGAAAATCTCTAATTCCATTACACAAGATGTGGAAATGGTAGTTTTTCATTGCAGTGTTGGAAGGGGAAGAAGATCTAATGTAGCTATACCAGGGGCCGGTGAATGCTTGATATCTTGATTCCCATTGTAAGAAATTATATATAATGGATCCTCACCCACTTTATTGAAATTCGAATCTAAGTTAGGTCACGGGGCGCGCCATTGGTTAGATCATGCAAAATCCTATTGAGCTCAAAATTTGATGGGACGGGCTCATACCTTCGAAATTGACAAGGCAATATTAAAAGGCACAGCTAGCTAGCAGGCCAGCAGTTGAAGTTGCAAGTCTTAGTTTGAAAGATTTAAAGAACAGGAGAGACGAGAAATTAAGAACCCAGTTAATCTCTGCTGGTCTATTCATGATCTATTGCATTCCCTTTCCCAATATATAGGATTATTCTACTTTACAATGACCACACTTTTCTTTCTTTGTTTTTTTTTGTGATGAACGAAAGAAACTCGTCTGTCAATTTGCCACTCCTGTTGCAGGGTCTTACCATCTTTTTCCTACTTGAAAAAAACAAAAACAAAGAAAGAAACTTTTCTGCTTTTTAGTGCATGTTTGGATATGGTAATTCTTTTCCGTTTTCGTTACTGCCACGGTTTACAACAACCCCATCAATATCCCGCTGCAACAAGCTACAGGTGCCCTGGGAAATCTTTAAAATTTAAAATAGGAATATCCGTTCATTGTTAAAGCCATTACTGGCAATTTGGCATATTTCTTAAACTTCCTGCCCCCGCTAGAGAAAAAAGAAGGGGGGGACCGGTGACTTGGAGCTTTAACTTAGAAAGTGAAATTAACTCCGAGTTGTGTTTTTTGGGCAGTTTCATTCTTCGGACCCGAATCCGGTTGATCTATTATTCTGAGCAAAGGACATGTTAGTCCCCAAATATCATGTAATTATCAAACGAGCCCGCCTTAGGGCTGTAAAAGAAAAAAGCTGAACCAAATCTTGACTTGTTTGAGACAAGTTTGTCTAATTTTATTGGACCAGATCTAGATTTGACTCGGTTAAGAAACCAGGTCACTAGATCATCCGGTAAATTTACGAGTCATCATATCAAATCATGGGTCACTAGATCAACCTAGGTCTATTATTTTTATCCACAGCAACATCATTGTAGTTTATTTTAAAAAAAATCTTTTACTATTGACCTGACTAGATCTGGACTGAATTTGACCAAGTTTATCCGACCATGATTTAATTTGTTGAGTTATTTTAAATTTGACCTACTCAATATCAAAATTAATTTAAATTAAATTTTAAATCACAAGTTTGCCGGATCAATTCCCGTGTAAGGCGAGATTTCATAAGCACGGCTAATGCACATTTGTTTTATTTTCATGATTAGTATGCGACATGTGATAGGTTTGCTGCCAAAACATTTATTTAAACATTCATCTCCTTAGCGCGTATATTTACAAGGCCAGGAACATCCCTCCCCTTTGTTTGCAAAGGAGCTGAAGTCCGAAGTCCAAACTTTCTGGTCATGATTGGCGACCAATATTAACCCATTAATCAGTCTTAATTTTGTGACCGTTATAGGCAGTTCAAATAGTTCCAAATTGGACGGTTGAAAAGCCACGCAACAGGAACCCGAATGAGGCCACAAAAGAATTATCATGGCGGGTTAGCTAGCTTTATTATACATGCCTTTCATAGTATAAAAGAATTGAAGTCCACCGTCTAAATCTTTTACTTGGATATTTTATATGATATGGAAGTGTTCGGAACATTTCGTTTTCGGCTTGGAAATACACTACTTCTCAGGAAAAGTATGCGCTTATTTAGTCTTAAGATTACTTCTTTTTCAGGAACTTCCATCAATATTATTGCTTGAAGATATATTATAGGATAATTGTCACAATAACTTAACACAAAAAAATACCACTGAGTTCTTGATTTTCCTAATTAGGATTTTCAACCCTCCATTTTCTTATCTCAGTCCTCAAATTTGGCAATTTTTCAATGAACAAGTGTTTATGGTGCCGGTTAACGTCGAGTTTTTAAATTCAAGATTTTGTCTTAAAAAATAATATTAATATCAGTTAAATTAATTACAGATGATTAATAATTAATTTTCGTTATTATCTTAAGCAATTTGACTAAGGTGGTGTAGGCATTGTAGTCCAATCACACTTAATTTTTTTTTAATTTTATTTTTGTTTTAATTTTTTATGTTTTTTTAAATTATTTTATAATACTAATATTAAAAATAGATTTTAAAAAATAATAAAAATATTATTTAATATATTTCTAAATAAAAATCACATTAAAAAATAATTTTCACCCGCATTCGGAAACAATCACGAAATCGTGCTGGCTAGAACGTGGATATTGAGCAATTCAAAACCCAATAGGTACCCATCTAATCAATCAATCAAGCAAGTAATTATAAAAATTTCTCCACCATCAGCTATTGCGGCTAATTAAGATAGCAAGCAACAAACAGTCTAGCTAACTTAAAGTTTGAATAAACACAGAAATTCGGGTAAACCTGGAGCGAGTTTTCAAAAGAAGATAGATGGTTGATGCTTTCGCACTTCGATGTTCACGAGCGAGCCCCTGAAAGTCGGTAGAAAACGAGAATGAAAACAAAAGAACTTAGCTAGTTCCACAAGTTTTGATCTCTGATGTTTCTGTCGTTATTGAAGGTAAATAGTTATACAAGCTGTTAGATTATCGTGGTCCACCACCTGACTTGCATGATCCAAGTTTATCCATGCCACTACTTATACTTGACAGGTTGCTTGTATAGATCACTATCGAGTAGTTGCCAGATTTTCACTGTTGATAACTCCTGATCAGATCACAAAATTCCATCCAAAACTTCAGCTAGGTTCAAATATAATTGGCATATCGCCCTATCGTTTTCTCCAGCCAAGACTTAAGTAACGCTTCCTTTGAGCTCGTGATCAATTCTCTATTTTGACTCGCCTTAATTGCACCACTTGTCCCTCTTTAGAAATCAAACTCTTTACTTGTTGGAATTTTGAAAGCTAATTAGAGATTTCGCTTTCCAAAGAATCCGCCAAAGATGGTACCCTATACTATGAACCAGATGGTGGCTTGGCGGCATACCAATAATTCCAAATCTTCACATGCTTTTGAATAGTGGAATCACATCTTAGTCAAACCAGCTCCCAAACTTGCTTAAGACTTCGAAATTCTATTTTTCAAGCCCTATAAATACAACTCCAAATACACCCTGCCATTCATTGTCCAAGCAAACAACACATAGTCAGAGTAACATATTTCGAAGTCATATAAACCACAAGGTTCATAAACATATCTAACATGGGCAGAGAACTAAAATCTGTTTCTGTCTTTTCTGTTCTTCTTCTTCTTCTCTCGCTCTTGTTAAGCAACTTGGTTTATGGGACAGAAGCTCGGCCTTTGAGCAGTTCAAGGCTGAGCAAAGATGTTAATGTTGGAGAAATTGAAGGTCTTATTGGAGGATTTTCAGCCCGAGCAGTGAAGAACTCAGGGCCAAGCCCTGGAATAGGGCACAAATACAAAAACTTCCAATCTCTAGGCGAGGCTTCGAAGTCTGGTCCTAGTCCTGGTGAGGGACACAGGCAAGTTACTAATGTTAATAAACCGTAACAACATTGTACGTACATGGCCAGAGGGATGGAGATTTTCAATCTTTTTTGTTTTTGGATAGGCAGGGAAGAAGATCATATTCTTTCTTGTTGTTGTCTGTCTGTACAATATTTATTTTCACCTTTTTTTTTTTTTGTAATTCTTAACATGTAGCTATAACATATATATATATATATATATATATATATATATATATATATATGTTATTTAACAGAGTAATTAATCTGATTTTAATTGGAGGATCGATTCAGACTTTTCAGCGAAGTGAATTGTTTCTATATATGTATTATGTACGCGTGAGCTGCCGTATGGACATGGAGGACACTAGCACGAGCTAATGTAGCTTAAATTTGAGAATATACAAATTAAACACGAAGTGGCTAAACTTTTGTCCTGATGATTCTTTTATTTTCGTGTTTGTCTTTATTTTTCTTCTCAATTAGCATATTTCCCAGCAAGTTATTTGGCGACGTTCGGCGGCTAAATATCATATTTGTAGTTAAATATTTGGCTGCGAGAGTGACGTGCCCTGTTAATTCACCCTTGTGTTAGATTTTGATATAAATTACGACAGACATCTCCACTATGTGAAATGGAAATTAAATAACTAAAAACTCTTCCTCTCTCTTTCTCGTACCACTTGTTTCATGACAAAATACAAGCATGTGCTGATACGCACACGAATATATAAATAATATTAATGAACTGTGTTATTTGAAAAACAAGACTAAATATAATAATATTTTGATGGGATAAATATACTGAGAAAACATTCCAAAATCTTCAAGAATGTAGCTGGGAGTTTGAGGTTAGAGGAGTCAATAAAAAAGCGCTTATATATATAACAATTATTTTTTTATTAGAATGAAATATTTTGAAAAAAAAATATATAACTCGTATAAAATAATTATTAAAATTTAAAAATTATTTATGGACTTTGAAGGGACTCCCGCCAGCACTTTTAGTTCCACCATCAAAGCCCACCTTTACAAATTCAGCCATTAAATCATTTAGTAGGTGGTCCAGTAATAAGAGTTTGAAACAAGGGATTTTCTTTCTCTGTAGTCGCTAAATGGTCACTAGAAACTTATATAGTCGTTAACTTCAGGGTCCGTGAGATTAGTCAAGATACGCACAAGCTGACTCGGACATTCACGTTAATAAAAAAAAAAAAATTTCAGCCATTATAACAGTACTATATATTACTATGCAAGATGTGATCATTCTGGTAGCGAGGAAGCTTAAAATTAACTGGAGCAAATTAAATTAACTTATATATTATAGAACTATTATTACTATGCAAGTTGTGACCATTATAGTGGAATGGAATCCTAAATTAACTACAATAAATAAAATAATAGTAAGGTTTGCCTAAATAATGTTAAAAGGTTTTTTTAAAGTTTAATGTAAGATTCAACGAATAATTAATATTGAGAAACTACAGTTATTAGAATCCAAATTTTATTTCATTAAATAAAACTATCGAGTTTATGTTATATATATATATATACTGTTAAAAAATAAAATGAAACATACAATTGATGATGCAGCAAATTGAAATCACATTGGTAAGCTATTAATTAACACCATTAAAATGCCAGCCTAGCAATGAGACTTGCAGCATAGCTATTAAATTTCGCAGATCGATTTCGTGAGCAGGTTATCGGATTCTAACCCAAGCTAAATCAAATATTAACTTGGCTAAACTTATGTTATGAAATGGTTGATCCGTGATTAGGTTGGTATGCCGAAACTCGAATGAGATTTGTCTAAGCCATCTCAAAGACCAGGTCAGATTTCAGGCGGGCTAGTAAGCATAATGCTCTCTCTTTTTGTGTGGTTTTATTCCGGGCTGCGTGTCGGTCTTTTTCATTGAATAAAAGGCGCCCATCTGGAGGGGGCTTACCACGGAAATCGATCCGTCGTATACATACTCATAACCCATTTGTTTAAAGTGGGCCGAGATGTTAAAATAGTCTATGACCAGTCAGAATCAGAATCTCTTATTAACGAAAACAAATCCATCTCAGGTGCTCTTCAAATAACCAAAAGCTTCACTATTTGCATGTATAAAAGAAACAACATGAAAATATCAGAGTGAACCTCTCTTGCTTCCAACTCCTCAACGTCAACATCAACAAAAATATTATTGAAGATGTAAAATTTTAAATTTTTATTTAAGTCAATCGATGGAACAACTCGATATGAATCAACCAACCTACTAACTTGAAAGACATCATCTTCCATATTTGATTCATCGTTCTCATCCTGAACAACTTCGATATGATCACTAGGTTTGGCTTTCAATACAGATAATCAATCAACTCTTGAACAATCCTTTCTAAAGGAAGGGGTATATATGTAATAAACTTGTTAGTATTGCTTGACGAAAACAAAGACATTGTTGACGTTGCGAAGTCTAGCTTTTGAATTTATTTCAACCAAACCATGATGAGAATCTACTCTAATTCTCTGTCAGTGGTGTTATACCAATAGCATTTGAATAAAAACACTATATTCTGTTCGCTATGATATTACAATTTAATTACCTCTTCTAATTTCTCATAATAGTCAACTTCAAACTCATTAATAGTCGATCCTTTAACATAAACCCCACTTTTATATGTCTTTCTACCCTACTAATATTCTTTAGTATGAAACACGTATTCATTGATAAAATACCCATTGTAGCACTTCACCTTTTTTTAGGACCCAAACTTAGTAAAGACAATGTAGCACTAACATTCTCTCTTAATTTATAAACCTGGTATATAAAGTACAACTATGAACAATGAACGAGAAATGTATAATAAAATTAAGTATCCCGATAGATAATGATAATTAAATAGTACTTACATGTGTTATGAACCATGTGGCAAATTATTCATCTTGTAATTGAAAGATTTGGGATTCGTTCAGCTATGAGTTTTTAGACAGTAAATATTGATGATGTTGCCTACGAGGTATTCAATAATGTATGAGTTTGTGATATTACAAGAGAGAAATATTCCATTAATAACAAAGTTTAAGTAGTACACTTTCTTAATAAAAGGTTTCAGTTCATCGCAGTTAAATAACACATAATTATGTGCTTGTTTGAATTCTATTTCAGACAAATATCTTCCCCTAACAACATTTTTTAGCGTGGGTCGTCCAGGATTGGAGAATATTGATAAGTTCCCATTTGAAGCCACTTCACCACCATCATCATGCCTTGGAACGCGATTGATTTTTGTTCTCAATTGAGGCTCGAAATAGTACGAGATAAATGTTGAGATCTCTTCAACAATATAGGCCTCACATATCGAAGCCTCAACATTGGCCTTGTATTTAACTTTTTTCTTAAGGTTGAACAAGTACCTGCATGAAATTAAATGAATGTTTTCAATTAACAAAAACAATGAAAAAATATTTTTAATTATATTGCATGTGTAATCCCTAACCTCTCGAATGGATACATCTATCTATATTGGACCGAGCCTCTGATTTTTGCCTCATACGGTAAATATATGGGTAGATGCTCTATCAAATTAAAAAATGATGGAGGAAATATCAACTTTGCATATTGTCTGGATGATATTCATTTCAAGCCTCTCAATGTGCTATGTCTGCAACTTGTTGGAGCATATATCTCTAAAGAAATGACTGATCTCCGTAAGTGCATCTCATATCCCTGTTAGCAATAAATCCTGATAAGCTAATGGAATGAGTGTTTGTATAAACATGTGGCAGTCATGGCTTTTCATTCAATACAATCTGTAATCCTCCAAATTAACAAACCTTGATATGTTCGAGGCATGTCCATTGGAAAAACACAGACTCTTAAACCATTAATAGACAAGTAGTTGTGCATTCTTATCTAAGGCGAAGCTTGCTTTGGGTTTTGCGACCCATGATCTAGCATAAACCAACTCCATATTTTTGCAGTGAAAAAACAAAGCTACATTCATTTTAGCCTTGATGTTGTCCTTTGTCTTCCCTTTCATGTTCATAACTGTGTTGAAAATGTTCACAAAAACATTATTTTCTTTGTGCATGACGCCAAGGTTATGATAGAGGAGATTGATCTTACAATAAAGAAGCTCCCAGAAAATACTCCGCTTTACCCAATTATGGATCAATCAAAAACAAGGAAACGTCTGCTTACCAGATTGAAAATCAAACACAATGTCACTGTACTCTGACATCACGTCAACGTCATACAATTCTTCACCTGAAAGATGCGGGAGTGCAACATCCTTTTCAATTATACCAACAAAAAAGTCATTTATGTTCTTTCTGTACCTGTGATCTATTGGCAAGAACCGCCGGTGGCAGTAAAAAAAAAAGATGTTTTACAGCCGTTTGTTAGCATGAATGCCTTGTTATTTTCCATGGAGTATGTACATGTTAGTTTTTCATGCATGCTCTAACCAGAAACCATTTGAAAAGCTGGAAAATCATTGATAGTCCACATCAAAGCTACCTTTATAAGAAAATTATATTTCGTCGATACGTCATAAGTCAAAGTTTCGAAGGACCAAAACTGCGTCAAGTTATCAATCAATGGTCGAAGACAAACATCTAATTCTAACTTGGACTATTAGGACCGGGTATGACTGTAGATAAAAACATAAACTCCAACCTCATATACATCCCCGGTGATAAGTTATAAACCATGAGTATAACCGGCCAACAAGAACAAGGAGCAGCAAATGACCCAAATGGATTGAATCTGTTTATACATAACTCAAGATGCATGTTCCTTGATTCATCTGAAAAGTAAGGATGCACATTATGAAAGTGTTTCCAAACTTCACTATCGGAAGGGTGCACCATCACTCCATCCACTGCTTCATGTGATTGGTGTCATATCATGTGCTCAGCAGTCTTTGGTGACATGAATAACCTTTATAGTCTAGATGTGATTGAAAAGTATCTAAGTTTTTTATATGTGAAAAGAGTCCTTCCCCTTCCAGTTCTGGGTTATAATGGGAATTCCCACATGTCCTGCACTCGATCAGCTCAGTATTTTCAAGGTAGTACAACATGCAGAAATTTGGAAACATGTCAATTTTCTAGTATCCTAAACCAAGGGGTTTCATCATGGACTTAGTTGCATAGAATTTCTCTTCCACTGTTCCCTCCAGGTAAAATGCTTCTCTCTCATTCAATAATTTTGTCATAACCGGCCTCACTCAACTCATAATCTGACTTGATGGTAAACACATGTGAAACGACCGTTAATTTACCGTGATGTATGCAACCATCCCATAATGGTTCGTCAAATCTTTCAAAAGATCAAAAAACCTGGTCATGTCTGCATTAGGTTCTTCATCTACAACTGGACATTGACAAACATGGCCTTGATTCATTCTTATCGCATCAGTAACCATAGCCCTATAAAGATTATTGTTGTCATCTACAACTCCATACACGTTGCTAGCACTAGAAGTTAACCCAACCATCCTTTCTTGCATGGTCTCGTGAGGAACAAATGGTTCTCCGTATGTATACCAACACAAGTATTCCTCTATGAAGATACATTATTACAATATCTGGATCGAGAAATTTTTTATTTTTATACCTCTTGTATGAACACCTAATACTGCCTCCACTAATATTTCTCGGATTAGATATTATGTAATTAATAAAACCCAAAATCCCATTACAATAATTCATCCTCCGTAATCCTTGGGGTGAATCTTGATACATCCATGAACAATCATCTATCATTTCTATCAAACCTATATGAATTAATAATGACAACATGTATTAATTAACTATATTAACTAAATAAATTTGTAAAAATATTGGTTTAGCTCAAGATTATTCAACCTACTTTAATACTTGTTTTAATTCATTATCAATTATCTACGTAGATACAAATGTGTACACATTTAAGAAAATTACAATTCGACAATAAAATTGACAAAATATTAAACGGATTCGTTAAACAAGCCATTATTTATTTCATCACAACACACCTAAGTTTGTAATTCAACATAAATTTCAACAATTTATATAAAAAAAATATAATTTTACAAAATCTAAAATAAACCATAACATGTACAAAATTATAAATCCATACAACAAGTTTGTTGGAGAAAAAATAATAAAACAAGTAAACACCAAAATAAAATACATACACTATAAAAATATGCAATATAAAAAAACTAACATTTTAAAATTGTGTTCAAATTAAAAAAAAGATAGATTTGCTTACTTAAGATGGAACATCCTCAATAAAATTTCAATCAGAACACAGATGCTGTCAAACAGAGTGGTGTTGTGACTGAAAAAGTTGCGAAATGATGAGTTGTGTTGAAATGAGTGGGGAATGGGGGGACTATTTTATTGTAAAGCATTTTTAAAGAAGAAGTAGAAACAGGGGAGCGGGAGAGGAGGGTCGAGTGTTAGGTCATATATTAAATATTACCGATGAATTTATTGATGAAATTATTTTGATGGTGACTCCATCGACAATTCTGTAGGTATGAATGCCATGTCATTGTATGGTTTTCATGTTTGAATTCCACTGTAATTTCATCGGTAATGGTGTCTGTAAAAACTTATATGTCATCATACTGTTTGGTTGTTTTTATTCCTTCTATTCCGACTTAGATTCCCTCGGTATATACTAACGACATATTTCCATCGGTGTTTACCGACAGATTTAGCAATGGAAAAAATTCACTAGGTAAAGATCACCACAAAATACCGACGAAAAAAATCAGTCGATGTTTTAGTTTGTATTCGTCGATTTTTTGGTAGTGAATAGAGAATACGAGGAAGAAAATTTGGCATAACATTCTTTTTTTGTTTAGTCATGTACAAAGTTTCTGATGGAAGCCAGTTGTCTAATTAATATTAGTGAGATCTTAATCATCTTTTTTTAGGATGACGATGAAGGTTCCTTAAGAGAAGTTGCAAGCTTGGATCGAGATGAACTTTGTTCAATCCCTATCGGATAGCTTCAGAAGAGTTGGTAGATTGGAATAATGGAAATGAAGAAAATGTGAGCTTGATGGAAGCTACATGTTAAAAGACACCAAGAGCCATTGTCAGAAGATTCAAATGGTGGGATCCAACGATGATGACAACAACGTGTTATTAGGTGCCGACCAATAAGAGGCACCTGAAGCACATGCATCGACTCACGACGCTGGCTCTTCGAGTGTGGTTCTGTAATGTAAAGGTAGTGTCCCTTCACGGTAGAATCCATTCACCCGCAAGTATGAGGCGTATTGGAAGGACGATCTTTCAATATAAGTTTGTTTTTGCTTTGAGTTGGTTTATGTTTAACAATTTATGACTAAATAATATTTCATTAAAATTATCAATTTTCAGGTTCACAAATATTAAGGCTGACGGAATAATAACATTGACATTTAAATTGTCGATGGAAATTCCATTGTTTCAATGAAGCCAGATTTTCAAACATCATGATTGGAAACCATAGGTCGATGCATGGTTTACAAGATTTAAGGTTAGTGTTAACTTAAAATTTTTACTATTTTTTATGTTAATTCCTCAACTTTATTGAAATTATTGAATTATTTTTTATAAATATTTACTGCAAGGCTAAATTTGAGTGGGATATAGCAAATGATAATGTTGCAAGGACGGTTTGTGAGAATCACGCTGCAGCTAGGTGACATCGAAAACAATATGATAATTTTTTTTTGAATTTTAAATATTAAAATTTCATTTGTCATTAACTCATATATAATATATTTGAATCATATAGGTTGCGTGATTTTTGGTATAAGACGCAAAAAAATTCTAAAAAATATGCCAGAGAAAACGCTCTACCAAACTGGAATGACGTGACAGTTTGGAAGGATTTTAGGCTGCCATACATCCCGAAGAATATATGAGTGGAAGATATTCAGCATGTGATGTCTGAGCATTTCACACGACGCTCACAATCCGGTGCGGGGATTCGGAGCCGGCAAATTCATAGTTCGATTACCATGCACACCGGCGACTTCGTTTTGTTCGTTTCGCATGTGAAGCGAATGGTAAAATTTATTTTAATCACATCTATTTTTAATTAAGTTGTTTTTATTTATAAATATATTTAATTGACAATATTTTTTTCTTATAGGCTACGGATCTTAGACGTGTGCCAAGGCCAATGGAACTTTTTGTGGAGACGCATGTGTGAAGTGAAGATCGCCAAAAAGAGGTGCAGCAGTTCATTGACAACTAAGCTTAACACTTTGTGGTACGTTGGTTTTCAACCATTTTCTTTTGTAAGATGTTATTTTCTTGAATTTGATTATTTCATTTTTTTATTTCCAGAAGACATAGAACAACCGGTTGAAGGAGAGATACGGGGACAATCCTTCGACCCACTCGGATTTCGATCCGAATTTATAGATGGAGGCATGATCTTTTGGTGGACCTAATAGAAATCAGGTATAAGGACTCTCCAACACTATGACCGAGAACTTGCAGACGACTCATAGTGTTTCAATTGTTGGGAGCTCGCAATTGTTACCAAGCACTCAGTCTTCGAAGTTCGCGACCTCGTTACAGCAAGGAGTGAAAGAACATACGACCCATCTAAATTAAAAATATGAATGACTCTCTGAGGATTATGAAGAACTCCGCCGAATGGTCATGGATATTAGATCACAGATGGGTGGTACATGTGCATCCCTTTAATGGCCTTTTGGTCTTAGGAGTGACCAACCTCCTCCTCCTCTTCCTCCTCCTCCAGCGCCGCTTTTGTTCTAGTTTCATTGTATTTGAACGTATTAATTTGTAATAAATATTTGGCTTTTATATTAAGATAATTTATTTTTGCATACTTGAATTTTATACAAATTTATTTTTTTAATTATTTTATTTTTCTGTTCAATAAATTTTTTTTAAATATATTTTTTAATTATTACGGACAAGATTACCGACGAACTTATTCCCGTCGGTATATTCTAGAGAGTTGAAAAAAAATTACTGCAAATGCCACTTCAACTGTTACATCATCGACGAAATTATTCTGCCGGTATTTTACCGAGAGTTGAAATAAAATTACTCCAAATACCACTGCCAATCATCGACGAAATCATTTTGTCATTATATTCCAGTTGGTAAATTTTTTTGGCGCTCAATGTCTATCTGTAAAACTATCAGGTTTTTTTTACCAACGGACTAGAAATTATCGACAAGGTTTTTATAACGACCGTATTCCGTCCGTGAATCCGTTAGTAAAATACGCACCGATAGAATGGTAGAGTAAATACTAACAAAATATTCTATCGCAAAACTGTTAAATGTAGTAGTGGTTTGACAATCACATTTACAAGAAAAAGATAATATATGTAACCTTTACAATATATGCACACAAATAAATACTTAAATATCATCCATAAATGTAATTGGAACGTATTGCAAGTGGTCAACATAAGACTTCCCCAATCATTCAATCATATTCTCGTATCGCTTCAGATTCTTAAACATCCCGTAAGCATTGTGAGAGAAAGTACGCTTACAAATCTCTGCCATGCACTACAGAACAGAAAGCACGTTGATATGTTTGTATTCATGGTTAAAGTTTTAATAAAATTGGTTTTTAAAAATTACTTTTTATTATGGTATATTTGATTTAAATAAATATTTAATTAAAACTGTGATTGAAAATACTTCTCAAGAAATAATAAGTTATAAGTGTTTGTTTGATGATGCATGTTAAATTACTATAAAAGACAACTAATTTATTTATTAATTTGCATTGTATTTAAACATTAATTTACATAAGATAAATTAAAAAGAAGGAAACTTATTTTTTATTGTATTTTAATATACATTGTCATAAGACAAATTAAAAATAGGATGTAATTGATTTACAAAGATTGAGATATATTTTGCAATGTAAGATAGAATGTGTTGAACCGTTGTATTATGGTTCTTTAAATTTTAAAATGTTAATTTCAAACTTTAGCTAAATAGTTCTAAGATTTGTTAAATGGTGTGTGTGTGTGTGTAAAGCTTTTGTCCAAGGCTTGGACTGGAACTGGACTGGAATTGGCCGGGAGTATACATATTATTTGTTTTAAAATAATATAGTTTAGATAAAAACGAAATTCAACAAAATTAATTTTTTATTTTCAAAATCTTAAATCAAATTAAATAAAAGAACTTAATTGATTAGTTTGACTTAATTTCTAAGAAAATTTGACTTAATTACTAGAAAAGTATTTTTATTTTATTTTGAATAAAAACACTTTTTAAAAGCAGTAAAATTTTTTAAAATATCTTATTATTTGTTAATTATATAAAATTTGATCCTTAATTTTTTTATTGCTATATATTTTATTTTGAATATTTTTTTTAATTTTATCCCTTAGAATTTTATTTTTTACCAACTTTAATCCTTATTCTTTTGATTGTTATTTGTTTTTCTCTTATCCTTTTCTTAATTGAAATTTTTTATCTATCAAATTTGATCACCATTCTTTTAATTATTATTTATTTTATTTGGAAGAATTTACAAAATTGATTTTTTTTATTTGTTAGATTTTATTTTTATTTTTTATTGTTATTTTTTTATTTAAAATAATTTATGAAATTAATTTTTTTTTAATTTTATCATCTTTCAATTTTTTTATCTATTAGATTCGGTCCTTATTATTTTATTAAACTTGAAAAAAATTTTAAAAATTTAAAAGTTTTTTTCCTAGTTTATTTTCTAAGATATAATCAAATACTAAAAAATATTTTTCAATTATTTTTTTATGAAATTATTAAACATTAAAAATAATTTATTTTTTAAGAATTTATTTTCCATTAAAATAACACTTCAAAATGAAATAACTTTTTGAAAAACAAGCGTAAATAAAATCTTTAATTGTACTATTTTTTGATAAATTTTAATTTAATAATCATGAGTTTGTTTCCGACTTAGTTATTGTTAGCTTTTTCAGCTTTTAAAATATAAAATCAAAACTAAATTAAACTAATTTTTTAAATAACCGAAATTATCTAATAATTTCTTTTAAAAATCATTCCGTTTGATCGATTAATTTGCCCAGTTCTGTTTTTAATAATTGTTGCTGCAAGAATACGCTTATCCTAATCCTAGTATTTAGGTTTATTCGGAATACGATTCAAATTATATTTTTTAAAATTTTAATTTTTTATTATATTTTTAGATTGTTTTAATATGTTAATTTTAAAAATAATTTTTAAAATATAAAAAAATATTATTTTAATATATTTTTAAATAAAAAATATTTTAAACCACGTTATAATAATCTCAAATAAACCAGTTAAACTGATCAATTAGAAGCAAAGACCTGACTAGATTATTAAGGGTGTTCGACGGGTTAAAACATTGTTTGTTTAACCTTATATTTTTTTTATTTAAAATTATTTTTTATATAATTTTAATGTATTAAAATTAATTTTTTTTTTAAAAATATTATTTTAATATATTTTCAAATAAAAATCATAATAAAAATGTTGTAAAAAAATAAAAAAATAGCGCAAAGGCGCAAACCTCGCATCATCTTCAACATGAGTCGCCACCTTTTCCTAATATCTAACTTCTCCCCCCCTTAGAATCCTCACTGCCACCAAGAGTTCAACATCGTCAATAAAAAATGGCATTTACAGAGTTCAGGCCACTGGCCGAGAAATCTTTAATTGAGTACATTAAGGCCACTTCTGTTTTGTCAGATAAGATCGGTAACAATTTCGGTGACTTGAAGATCAAAGAAGTCGGTGATGGGAATCTCAATTTCGTCTACATAGTCGCTAGCCCATCTGGGTCTTTTGTCATCAAGCAAGTAAGTGAAAAAAATGGGGTCGGGTCTATGTTTTTTATTTTGTGTTTAAAATCCTTGTGGGTTTGTTTTGTTGATGGGAGAATGTAGAGAATGAAGTGAATTTGTAAATTTGAAGTCTTTTTTAGGCCCTCTTGAACAAGCACTTCTTTAGAAAAAATTAATAATGTGTTATAACTTCTTCAATTTGTATTTGAAAACTATAGTGGGTCAGTGTTTCAATGTGATATGTTAAACGACCAATTAATTTATATCTCTCTCGCATTATCTCGTTGAATTCGCTTAAAATTTGGAATTTCATCATGTCTACTACTAGATGACATATTCAGTTTTATAAGTTAATTGTTATTAATGAGATGAGATACAAATTCAGTGTTCAAAATAGTTTTTCGTTCATATGAAGTAAATGGGATGGAAATATCTGGGATTATATTTGAACTGGTTTTTTGTTGTTCTAATCTAGTAGTGTTTATGTTCAGGCACTTCCATACATACGATGTATTGGAGAATCATGGCCAATGACAAAGGAAAGAGCATATTTTGAGGCTTTGGCACTCAGAGAGCATGGCCGATTGTGCCCGGAAAATGTGCCTGAAGTTTATCATTTTGACCGTACTATGTCTGTGATTGCTATGCGATACTTGGAGCCCCCACATATAATCTTGAGAAAAGGGTTGATTGCTGGAATTGAGTATCCCTTGCTAGCAGAACACATGTCTGATTATATTGCAAAGACTCTTTACTACACTTCGCTTCTCTATCGTACTACCACTGAGCATAAACGTGATGGTAAGTAATTCTACTCTGTTGTTTATCATTTGTTTTAATTAGCTAATTGTCATATTCAATTTCTCACTGGTGCATTGCAAATGGCGACCTTGAAGAAATGTTTCTGATGTGCGCACTATAAATGCTCTATGCAGTTGCTGAATTCTGTGGGAATGTGGAGTTATCCAGGCTTACTGAGCAGGTTGTTTTCTCTGACCCATACAAAATATCTCAATATAATCGTTGGACTTTCCCTTATCTTGACCGTGATGCTGAGGCTGTCCGTGAAGATAATATTTTAAAACTCGAAGTTGCTGAGTTGAAATCCATGTATTGTTTCATTTTTGTTGCTCATTCATTTCACAAGATGTAACAGTATGTCCCCTTTTATTAAGCTGATCATATGATTTACCAGAGTTTTTTTTCCCTCGTAGGTTTTGTGAGAGAGCCCAAGCCTTAGTACATGGAGATCTCCACACTGGTTCTGTCATGGTTACCCATGATTCTACTCAAGTTATAGATCCAGAATTTGCATTTTATGGTCCAATGGGTTTTGATATTGGAGCTTTTATTGGAAATTTGATTTTGGCCTTTTATGCTCAAGACGGGCATGCTGATCAAATGAATGACCGAAAAGTATGTCTTAATTACCATTCTGTGCTTTTTTATTTTTATTTCCTTTTCTCTTATTTTGAAATACTTTCTCCATAACCTTCATTTATGTATCAACTAAAAATATTTTCCAAGTCACCCTAATTTTGTATTTATATCTTATTCCTCTCTTTATTTGTGGGATGTGCTTCTTTTAGGTCATGTTTCAATAAACGAGGAGGTAGTTTCAGTTTGCTTATGAACTGGAAGGCACAACGTTTTACTTTGTAATAAATTTATTATCTGTTGTTTGTTGAGGTTTGTCTCTGAAAGTTGTACTCGTATGCAGAGATATAAAGAGTGGATTTTAAGGACAATCAGAGAGACCTGGAGTCTTTTCTACAAAAAGTTCACTGCACTCTGGGATGAGCACAAGGATGGCTCTGGTGAGGCATATCTTCCAGAAATTTATAATAATCCTGAGCTTCGGCTGCTTGCACAGAGAAAATTCATGCAAGACTTGCTCCATGACACCTTGGGATTTGGTGCGGCTAAAATGATAAGGTGAGTTGACATGTGGTTTCTTAAAATTCTTGTACTTAAAGAACTTATATTTGCTAAAATGATAAGGAAAGTTATGCGGCTTGATTCACCATCCTATCTATCATGAGACTACATCATCATATATGTTTCCAGGACATGGTCTTTTTCAATTTTAACTTTTGGCGTTGGATTTGAGACTTCTGTACAATACATTGTTTTTCAACAAAAAGCTACTCTAGAAACCTTATTCCAAACTAATTAGGGAAAACTGCATGGCTGCTTCTTCACCTTTGGTCCCATGTAAAGCCACTAGATAGATCATTAATGTTCACTAGGATCTGAGACTATTTAGGAAGTCTAAACAGGGGGGACATCTTAAGTTGGGAAGACAAAGCTTGATATCAATCAGCTTTTGGCTTGGGAAATGGGTGAAAATCATTTGGATCATGTGATCTTTTGAAGGAATGAATCCACCATATTTAGTTTTAGTGATGCATGACCTACTGGAAAACTGATTATAACTTGCCTTATAGTGGGAAACTGCAATTTCATAGCCTGATTGTCCCATCTTATTTTTTGTGAAATTAAAACGTCCTGTTTCTAAGAATTTGTTAAATTGAATGCAACACGTTGATTTAAATCTTTGCATGACAGGAGAATTGTTGGCGTAGCCCATGTTGAGGATTTTGAATCAATTACTGATGCTAGCAAACGAGCCAAATGCGAGCAGCAGGCTCTTGACCTGGCGAAGATGGTTCTCAAAGAAAGGAAAAAATTCCAATCCATCGATGAAGTTGTATTAGCCATTCAGCAGGTGCAGTGATGACATGCTTGGGGGTAAAGTTTGGGTATAAAAAATGGAGCTTTGGTTGAGCTATTTTCACATTCACCTCGGAGTAAAAACGCATGTCACGGCAACATTATATCAGATTGTAATTTTCCTCTAAAGGAAAAGAAATAAATCTGCACTCCTCCCCTGTGAGAGTAATTTTATAATTTTCTTGGAACTCTTTCCGTTTCTGTTTTTGTAGGATCACTGGAAATGCGTTCACTATCTGACTCTCGGGGTCGGCCATGGCCAATTTGAAAGCAAATGGCAGAATGCATTTCATCTTTTAAATTGGATCAACGGATGCGTACATGTATAGAGAAATGTCATTGCAGGAAATCAAGGTCGCAGAAAGGAAACTAATTTCGAAGTGATCGTTCTTAGAAGTTGCCACTGCAATTGTCCATTATATATTGATGCGAGCAATTACAAGCGTGCAACATTCAATAATTTCAGCTCTTGATTAACCAAGTTCTTTCATGTTCCGTACTTGGCTTTGTAGTTTGTCCAAAGCTCATCAACAGTCTTCCCCAGCAGATCAACAAAGTACTGAGCACTATAACCAGTTCTCATCTTATTGTTAAGCTCTGCCACAAACCCATTTCTAAGATCATTACAATAGTCCAAAAACCTAGCAGTAACATCATACCCTCGATCCCACCTATCACCCTGCCCTGGTTGCACCCAGTGACTAGGTGTGTAATTAGCCTTTAACCTTACAAAATCAGCAATCCCTTCAATTAATCCTCCTGGAGTTGTTCCGTTACCGTCCCATTGCCATACGTGTGTCATTTCATGATAAAGCACCCCACTGAACTCTCTTTCCAGATCACCAGTGTAGTTCCCTATGTAATTGCTGCTGACATGAATCTCATTGTTATCAGCGTATGCAACACCATCCATGACATCTATGAACAAGTCCACCCTATGAACATTTTTTCTATCTGCTGGGTCAGTCTGTTGGAAGATACTCCATATGAATGCTGTTGCGGATGCTAGTATTTGCTTGCTATGATCCACCCCGATATCACCTGTGAACCTAGCTCCACCAGCCGTTGCACAAGCGTTGTTGGTGACAGTGTAGGCTGTGAAGTCCTCGGCTGCAACGGTACTGGTTGCTAGTATTACAAGCAAAGAGAGAAACAGATGCGGTGAAAGTACCATGGTCAAGAAAGAAGGGGCACTATATATAGTTCTTTAGGTTGTGTTTGATTTGCACTGGATATGAGTTGCTGCTCCATGGTTTATATAGGGAGTTAGGCATGACCACAGTAGCAAGCGGTTCAGAATTATGTAAATGTTCAGCCGGCGATAACCAGTTTTTTTTTTTTTGTTATTAACGTGGGTGTCCGAGTCAGTTTGCGCGTATTTCGACTAATTTCATGAGTCTTGAAATTAATAACCATGTAAATTTCTAGTGGTTTTAAGCAAATTCAAGCTCATTACCGTTAAAAAATAAACTTAAGAGGTGATTAGTTGAACTATCCTATAATTACCAGTCCCTTTTCTCCTGTGAGGATGCGGTCATGAGATTGACACCAGTTCCTTTTCTCTACAATGATGGGTGGGAAAAGAAAAATAAAAGCAACGAGAACCCAATAAATTAATCTCTTGGTTCTGCATTTATGACAAAAAAATAAATATAAACGTATATTATTTTTATCATTTAAACAATAGGACAAGAAATTCTTCATAAAAAGTATTATCATTGCAAGTCTACCTGAAAAGAATTGGTCTCTCCATTTCAAATAAACAATAGGCCCTCCAAAGAAAAACAGCAAAGAACACCTTGTCTCACGTCCGTCCTTTTCCTCTGGAGCTACAAACAAATCAAACCATAAAACTCACTAAATGTGTTCCTCGATTTATGGGCAAATTAATGTCCATTATCAATGTCTTTTAGCCATGCTGTTCCTAGCATATTACCAAGGCAATCAGACAAAAAATGACTATGGTCCTTGTTTATTAATACCATACCAAAGACCATGCAGGAATGCAGAAAAGTGTGTGTGTGTGTGTGTGTTTGTGTGTATAAAACAAGGCAATCAGACAAAAAAGTGTGTGTGTGTATTAAAAAAAATAAAAAAACAATGCTACCAACGCATGAATACATACAATGCAGGCATGAAATGTGAGCCGGGTTGCGTGGATTGACCTCTTTATCGTTTTTTTCCTATTGTATTTCAAACTTGTTGGAACAAATATTTCATTCCCTAAATAAACAGAGGATTGCAATGTTGGCATAATACAATTAAGTACTGCATAAGCAACACAAACTGGGACCTCTTTTAATCACACCATATGCTTTCGAGAGTTAATAGTTTATATTCTTGTGCTACATTGTGCGTTGGATCTACTTCTTTTTTTAACATAAAAAAATATTCAGGCTATAAAAAACTATTTGATATTGTTATTAAACTTGATTTCATAGGTCACCTTGAAACCTCTTGATCTGATTCTTTGTATAGCCTGGTTTTAAAATTAAATTATATGACAGCTTGTCTCGATGTAATTCAATTGACTTGATTGGTTTTAAAAAAAACTTGAACGACTGTTAAAAAATGTATGAGGATTAAATTGAAAAAAAAATAAAATTGAAAGTAAAAATAAGGAGTTGAATTGAAAAGGAAAAAAAAAATCTTTGAAATGAAACTCCATAAAAAAATCCCATTTTATTTAGTATAGAAGGTAACCTAAACACACACACATATACATATACATATGCACACAACAACAGGCTCATCTCCCTTCGTAAGGATAATTTTCATAAGAATCTCAAGTTGGGTCGAGAATGATCGACTTTGATATGGAGGTACGAGCTTAATTGTTGGGTTTCCCAAAACATTTACATGTAGCAAAAATGGTAAGTTTATTTTTTAAAAAAAGTCTCAAAGATCCCGTTAGAAAGATTTAGAGTTGTCTAGGGTTTATACAAAGACTATCTGAAGATCAAAAGTTCTTTTTGGCTTTGAATAATTAGTTCAAGGTTGGGTTGTCGCAAACCATAAGTTGTCCAAGTGTCCAGCCTTTAACGGTAATCCACAAACCTTTGAGTGAAAGCTCTTTTCTTTTGTATTTAGGTGTTTCTGTACTGTATTGTTGTACTACCATCTAATGTCATTCACAGAAAATAAAAGACATGGCATTCTATTTATAGAAAAACCTGAAAACCTTATAAATAGTAAAATATCAATTTGCTTATTAAATAATATCATTTATATTATTTTAGGATAATTTTAAAAATATATTCAATTAAGTCCCTACTTGATTTTTTCTAGATCTAGAATTGTAATCCCTTATATTAATTACATTGTAGTCCTTAATTTTTAAAATTTATTTACAATCATATCACACTTGATTAATCATCCCATTTTAATTTCTAACCAATTATTATTATATGTGTGAACCATTAGGTTCCTTAATAAGTTGACCCAAATATAAATCATAATCCTAAATAAAATAAGATTAAATAAATTAAACAATTGAATTTATTATGAATTCAACAATTGATTGATTTATATTTGAAGATCAAGTACAATGTCTAGCAACTTGTCACAATCCCTTCAATATTAAGAAAGTCATAAGTGGTTTGACTTAACCTTTCAGTGACTAGTTTTTCAGTGTAATTATTATCCATTCATCAAGAATGTTTTGATTTAGATATTATAGCATGAAGTATGTGTACTTTGTTAAATCATTTTAGTTATGAACACTATAGTAATTGATTCTTTGAATAAGATTTGAAACTCTTTTCAAATCTCATTCCACCTTGGCCAAGGATTTCACAATCAATACTATTTAAAAATAGATAAAACACTTTTTCTAATTCACCTAGGGTGATGAATCCTCTCTTGATTACTCAAATACCTTCATATAGTTTATGTTATAACTAATATTTGCATGTTTGTTACCCTTGATTAGGACAACATGTGGTCAGGATCAAAACATAACACTCCATATATAAGTTAACGTAGTGATCCCAATTATAAGGATCACACAACTATTATGTGAGTCTTTCCATAAACATAAGTAATCTCTTCATATGAAATTATCTTATGGGTTAATTCAATGTACATGTCATCTGAGAAGCATTTGTATATTAGTTTTAAGTATCTCTTATACCTTAGTTTATAAGAGCAGTTGCTTCCTTTTATAAAGGAATGAACATAATATTCACCGGTCTTAACAACTCTAATTATTGTCTAGTCTTAATAGAATATTGACTAGGAACTTTTAGGAATAATGCTTTGATGCAATAGGAATCTCATAATTATAACAACTTTATAATTTTCTATGCAAAACATCTTGTCTATATACGTGGATTAGGACAATCTAAGCAACTTTCTAGATATATCTTTATAAATTTTTATTCTTAATATATAGGTTGCTTCTCTCATATCCATTATGGAGAAATTCTTGGACAAACAAATCTTTACTGACTAAAGTAAAATAATACAATTTTTTTTATCAATAATATATCATATATATATATAATAATAATAAAACAACGCCACTATTACTAATCTTTTTATAAACACAAGGTTTATCCATATTTTTAATGAAATTAAATTGTTTGATTATCTCATCAAAATGGATATTCCAACTTCTTGAAGCTCACTTAAATCTATAAATGAATTTTTATAGCTTGCATATTTTATTGGTAAATCTCTTAGATTCAAAACCTCCAGGTTGTGTCTTTTACACATCTTCGTAAAGATTTCCATTTAGGAATGCAACTTTGATATCCATTTGTCAAATCTTATAATCATGGTATGCAACTATAGTAAATAAAATCCTTATGGATTTTAACATAGCTATAGGTGAGAAGGTTTTATTAAAGTCAACATCTTGTCTTTGTCTGTAACTTTTGACAACTAGTTTAGCTTTGTATGTTTATACATTTTCATCTGTGTAAGTCTTTCTCTTAAATACTCACTTACATTCAATGGGCTTTATCCCTTCAAGTGGATCAACTAAATTTCATACCTGGTTGATGTACAAGAAATCCATTTCAGATTTCATGACTTCAAGTCATTTCTCATAATCAATATTAGATATTGATTTTATGTAGTCGGTAGGCTCATCAAGTATGATTAATTAGTCATAATCAGCTTCCACAAAAAAATGATATCTCACTGGTTCCTTCTACTAGTCCTTTCAAGAAAAAATTCTTTCTTTAGAAATGTAGCATATTTTGAGATAAATACCTTTTGCTCAACGGGATAGTAGAAATAATATCAAACTGATTTTTTTAGATATTTAACACACTTACAATTATCTAACTTAGCTCCTAACTTTTAAGATACTATATGTTTAACATAAGTGTTACATCCTCAAATCTTTAAGTATGATAAGTTTGGCCTCTCTATCATTTCATATCTCATATGGAGTCTTATCAACAAATTTTAATGGAACCCTATTTTAAAAACAAGTAGTAGTTTACAGGGCATAACCCTAGAATGAATGTGGAAGGTATGCATAGCTCATTATGGACTGTATCATACCCAATAGGGTTGATTTCTCTTTTTAGAAACTCCATTAAGTTGTAGTGTTCTAGAAGGTGTCTATTATGAGAGAATCTCATTATCTTTCAAATAATCTTGAAATACTAGGCTCAAGTATTCACCACCTCAATCCAATCTAAATATTTTAATGCTCTTTTCAATTTGTATTTCAATTTCATTTCTAAATTCTTTGAACCTTTCAAATGATTCGGGTTTTCATCAAATACACATGACCATATCTAATATAGTCATCAATGATGAAATACGTATATCTATCTATGGCACAAATCGTTATTGGTTCATATGCATATGTATATATTAAACTTAACATTTCTTTAAACCTTTCATTTTTTTTAGTAAAAAGTGTTTTGATCATCTTACCTAATAAACAAGCTTCATAAATTTCATATGATTCGTAATCAAAATGATCAAATATCCTTTTTTATGTAACTTAGTGATTCTTATTTTATTAATATGACCTAGTCTATAATACCATAAATAATATGGTATAATATGTTCTTCTTGCTATTTATATTGACTTTTAGCATTTCAAGTATATACAAACCATTTGTATAAATACCAAATTTATAATAAACATTATTTTTATAGAAAGAACAAGTATCAGTCCATCTAGCAAAGTTAATGCAAACCCTTGTTTCATTGTCAACTTGTAGGTCCATTTTACCTTTATATAATCTTCTACTTTTTCTTAGGTGTTCAATACCTAAGAACTACTATATAAAGTAGAAAGATAATTTTCAATCATAAACATACGTGAAGTGGAAACCTTAATAAGTTTCTTACCCTTTACAGTTGCAAGATATTCCTTGCAATTCCTCCTCCAATAGTTATCTTTTCCACAATGATGACCAGTAACCCTATCTTTCTTAATGCCTCTAGTAGGCTTCTTTTCTTTAGAGACAAAACTCTTATTCTTCTTGTTCTTCTTTTTAGATATTCTAGAAGACTAAATTAAGAGAACATGACTTTTTTCCTTTTTAAAGGTTCCTTCAACAATTTTAAGCATATTAAACAATTCTCATAATGCACTATCCAACTTATTCACGTGATAGTTCATAATGAATTATGAAAAACTTTAGGATAATGACTACAAGACAAAGTCAAAACATAACTCATGGTCCATGATAAAATCCAATTAGCCTAATTTCTCAATATAGCCAATTATTTTCAAAACATGGGTGTTCATTAAGGAATCATCTGTCATATTGCAGCAGAACAATTCCTTGGAGGTCTCATACCTCTAAGTCCTACTGGCTACATTGAACAACTCCTTGAGATGCATAACCCTAGTATGGGCATCCATATTATCATATTACCTTTGAAGTTCAGGTGTTATGCTAGCTAACATCACACATGCAACATGTTCATCATCATTAATATGACATTGATATTCACTCCTAACTTCCTCATCAACATCGTCATTAGATGCAAGGGGAATCAAATTTTCAAGAACATATAACATTAGTTTTTGCTTAAGAATAATTTTCACATTACGGTACCAATCCAAGAAGTTTGGTTTAGTCAATTTGTTAGTATCAAGTACATTGCATACAGATATGTTACTACTCATTTTAATCCATCAACTTATTCATGTAAAGAATAGCAAGTATTAGTTTCATGAATACATGTTTAAAACCAAATTCAGATAAGATCTTTAATGAGGGATTTATTATTTTTCATTAAGTCTCTTTACATGGAATTAGTGATATATCATACATAACAATTATATATAAACATACACTTGTAACATATCATTCTAAACGGATGATTATAGACATATCTAAATTAATTCTCTTGAGCTATTGAAGAGAATTAAGTGGTCAAAACATAGGTAGTTGTTGCAAATCTTCATAAGTCCTTTGCGAACATCATGGTTATATCATTCACCGCCATTCTTTCTTCGTTTTGGATTGTAAAATAATTTTTCTATCTAAATTCTTACATTTCTAAATTGTATAACATTTACATAATTGAATAAGAAACCTTGAGTTACATTCGAGAGGAATTACATGACAAAATAATTTTACAACCCAGAAGAAAAATTGAGAAAATACAAGACACATAGACCCTATTTAATATTACAACCATTCAACCATAAAAACACAATCACATTGATCTTTAATGTCCATAATCATCCATCATGCATAGTAACATATTAATATGCTTAAATAAATATATCGCATGCTACAATTCTAGTATTGGCTTTGTGTGCAATTTTTAAAATAAAATATTAAATCAAATCTAATTTGATAATTTTTCAAGCATAATAAATTTTTTTTAGTATAAATTTTCATTGAAAAACCATTTTTCAAAATGTAATAAGAAAATTGATCATATTAATTTAGGATCAATTAAATAAAATTTTCCAGCTTAAAAACTCGTTTTATTTTAGAAAAAATATTTTTCTAAATATTATTTAATTAAATTCTAATCCAATTATAAAAATAATTCTATAATTAATTTAATTTAGGATTACAGTTTTAATATAAAATTATTATTTTATATATAGAGGGGTAAATTCATAATTTCAATGCCAAATATAGCTAGATGCAATTAGATATAAGTTACAAGGGTATAATTGTAATTATACCCCTTAAAAACCTAAATAAAGCTCGAGGGAAGAATCATAATTCTACTCCTATCTTCATCTCTTTACTATTGCAGTTGTTGCTGCAAGCGTGGGTTGTTCACACCAACAAAAACCTTTAGTAGTGACAACAGTGTTGTCACTGCACGAGTTAGCGTTATGTGTAGCAACGTTTGATGTTGTTATGGCTACTACCAACAATAACTGGTTGTATTATGTGCATAACTAGGCACGCCACCGATAGTGGCCATTGCATCCACCCAAAACCAATTTGTTTTTAATTTCAATGGTGGATTTCGATTAGAGGCAAAACACTTGACCAAATCTGGTCAGAATAGTAGCCAAATTTTATTTTTTTAAAAAATAATGAGAGAAAAAATTACTTTTGGAAAAAATAAATTTACACGCAAATTTAATTTGTAATTAATGCCAATAAAAATTAAAATATGCAATCAACAACCCTATTTGTCTAATGAAGCTATGATACCACTGTTAGGTTTCTTAAAACATATACACGCGGTAAAACTATAAATTTATAGTATTTTTTAGAGTCCCAAAGATGTCGTTAGAAAGATCCAAAGTTGTTTAGGGTTTATATAAAGATTATCTAAAGATCAAATGTTCTTTTTGGCTTTGAATAATTGCTTAAAGGCTGGGTTGTCGTAAATCACAAGTTGTCCAAGTATTTGACATCTAACGGTGATCCACACGAACCACTAGTAAGAAATCTACTAAACGTTTTTAAAAGAGAGGGATTGTTATACCTTTGAATTCTAGCTATTTTCTTTTATATTTAGGTGTTTATGTATTGTACTATTGTACTATCATCTAATGTCAATCACAAAAAATAAAAGGCATAACATTATATTTATAAAAAAAACCTATAAATCTTATAAATGATAAAATATCAATTTGCCCATTAAATAATATCACATATATTATTTTTGGAAAAATTTAAAATTTTATTCAATTAAGTCTCTACATGATTTTTTCTAGGTCTAGAATTGTAATCCCTTGTATTAATTATATTCTAGTTCTTAATTTCTAAAATTTATTTACAATCAATTAAGTCACACTTGATTAATCATCCCATTTTAATTTTCGACCAATGATTATATGTGTGTAACATATTAGATTCCCTAATAAGTTGGCCCAAATATAAATCACAATCCTAAATAAAACACGATTAAATAAATTAAACAATTTAATTTATTATCAATTTAACAATTAATTGATTTATATTTGAAGACCAAGTACAATATCTAGCAACCTGTCATGATTCCTTAAATATTAAGAAAGTCATAAGTGGTTTGACTTAACTTTTCAGTGGTTAGTTTCTCAGTGTAATGATTATTCCTTCATCCCAAGAATATTTTGATTTAGATATTATAGCTTGGAGTATATATTATTTGTTAAATCATTTTAGGTCTCAACACTATAATTATTGATTCTTTGAATAAGATTTGAAATTCTTTTCAAATCTCATTCCACCCTAACCAAAGATTTCACAATTAATACTATTTGAGAATATATGGAACACTATTTCTAATTCACCTAGAGTGATGAATCCTTTTTTGGTTACTCAAATACCTTCATATAGTTTATGTTATACCCAATATTTATTCGTTTATTACCCTTAATTAGGACAATGTGTGATCAGGATCAAAGCATAATACTCTGATACAATCCAAGCAAGGTCAGATTTGGATATTGACGTGAAATTTTCTACCATTCAGTTTTACATTATTGAGCATAACTCCATATCAAACTGTTGGATCGAGCTAAAACTTTACCAGAAGATTCCTAAGATATTTTACCATGTTGGTGTAAATTTTCAATTGAATCGGAGTTCAGGAAAGACTTGCGATATAGGTCAGAACATGTTGTATAAATTTTCTTATTTACTTTCTTTTGACTTGTGAACTTTCTATTTGGCAATGATCTTTTTCCAGCAAGGATCTTTTTCCTACAAGGATATGGCAACATGTTTTGGGAATTTTCTAGTTCTACAAGGATCTTTAATGGGTTGCAATATAATTTTCAAGTGTGGCAAGGATTCATTAATGTTTTAAAATTATTTTCTTAAAAGGATTTCTTATTCATCCTAGCTACACAAGGAAAGAAGGGCTGATGGTATTTAATGAAAAAATTGTTTATACGATTATTGGGCAAAGACTGTAGGCTATAAATAAGCCTTATATCAGACTTGTATTGTTTGATTTTCTTCTTCTATTCTCACAACATCATAGGAGGTTAACTTATGAGTTTTATTTATATTATTTCAGCTAAAGTCCTAGGTTTGTATGAGCTTAATTAATACTATCATGTGAGCCTTTCTATAGACATAGGTGATCCTTTTATATGAAATTATCTTGCGAGTTAGTTCAGTACATATATCTTCTAACAAGCACCTGCATATTAGTTCCAGATATCCTTCAAACCTCACTATATGAGAGCAGCTACTTCCTTTTCATAAAGTAATGAATATAATATACATCAATTTCAACAGCTCTAATTAACGTCTAGTCTTAATGGAACATTGACCATGAACATTTATGAATAATGTTTTGATGCAATAGGAATCTCAAAATTATAAAAACTTTATAATTTTCTATGGAAATCATTTTGTTCCACAAACTTTATCTTTACTCTAAATTCATTAATCAAACATTAGATTTATTAATCAAATATAATTGAATATTAAAAATAAAGAAAGTTTTTATTTAATTAATATGTTTTACATGAATAAAATTATTGTTATGTGTAACTAACCGATTGGTTATAAAATATATTCACTAACATTAACATCATTTGATTTATTGAAAAAATAAACTCCATATAATTGTGAGCTTGAATATATTTCTATAATTTATCTATAATTGGGGTGAGCAATCAAAAGATTATTCAAAAATAAACTCCATATAATTGTGATTTATTGAAAAAATAAACTCCATTAGAGTTTTTTAACTTACATTATTCAAAAGATTCGAATAATCATTCCGTTTGATTGATTTCAAATCAGTTTTGACAAATATTCCGAATAATTCAATTGATTTGCTCTACCCCAGTCTATTGCATGAAAATGCTATTTCACAGTGTGTGATTATCTCATAATCATTATTAAAATCCTTATTCTAGAATTTGTTAGGAGTAACTGGAATTACCCTAAGTACAGATTTTCTTGGTATAGCACATGTTCGTGGTTTTTGGAGCATGCCGAACATTGTGTTACCCAGAACAGGTATTTAATTTTCTTTTCAATTGAAGATTTTAGTAACAACCGGTTTATAAGTCAGCTTAACGTTTTTTAACTTTCGATTGACATATTGAAAACATTCGGTCGAAAATGACCGTGTTTCTGTTAAAAAATAATATAAATTATATTTTAGAACCTCACCTAATAATTTAAGTTATTGGGATGATTCTTTGAAATGGTATCAAAGCCTTAATAACAAAACGCTCACGAGTTCAAATCTCACCATTCTTATTTATTTGATAAAAATTAAGCACAAGGTAATGTGGGTCTGTGCAAGTTTCAAGTCCAAAGAGCTTTCATTTAAGGGGGTGTGTTAGAGAATAATATAAATCATATATTGGGACCTCACCTAACAACTTAAGCTATTGAGGAGATGATTCTAGCTTTGTCACGGGGTCAATTTTTCATCCCAAAAACAAACCTTGCGCGATAGTCTAGTCCCGCTAGACTCAGCCTTTCCCTCACCGATTCACTTGTGTTTGCCTAGGTGTTTCCCTCACCAAGAGGTTTCCCACACTCTCTCCCGTTACGTAGACAAGCGGAATACACAAGTGACGATGCACAGGATCAAGTACACAAGTTATTACAGGAAAACATTACCAACCTTTATTAGTTTCGTCAACAAAGAGTATACACAAGTCCGTTAGTGTGTGTGCGCGCTATACACAAGTGTTCTGCCTCCACCGTGGATCAAACAACGGATGTCTTCACCAAAGGCCAAACTGCACAACATTTTCAGTATCTAACGAACAAATTAATGGTCTGTCAAAACCCCATTAATTCGAGGGGGGTGTTAGACTATCAGAATCTTCAGCAGAAAATCTAGTATCATCTGCACCAATTCTTCACTCCATCCACTCTGTTGTCAATTCAAAATAATCCAGCTATTAGGGTGACTTTTTATTGTATCTGTTTATTTCCTTATTCTGCTCAGATTTGTTTCCTTATTACAGGCATTATAATTTCATTGGAAAGCTATAAATATAATGGAAACTACATGGCTTAAATGTGTTAGCCGAAACAAAAATATCTCATGTATTCATCTCTTTATTGAATTATTCAGATTTTACATGGTTTGTTTTTGAGCTTTCACCTGAAGATATGTTAAAAAATCATCTTTAACTCAATAGTTATTATTCTCTAACACATGTTAAATGAAAGCTCTTTAAACTTGAAACTTGTACATGTTTATATTCTCTAACGTTAATTAGTGCTTTCCGTGTCATATTGCTATAAGACTATCACTTGAATTCATTCTTATTGCAGAATCAATCTTGCCACTGCCACTGCAATATAAAATTGTTTGAAATGGACCAAGGCTGCGTACTGATAAGGATAATAACAGTGCTGGCTGATTCATTTGTGGAAGCCAACAAGGACTGATTAACTTTTGTGTCATCATGGTAACATTTATTTAATTTATTTGGCAATAATTCCCTCTCCTCTTAATCCGTGGAAAAACACCTGTCCATGAGAAGACATGTTCTCTTAATTGACTAGAAATAATGCAAATAGAGAAACAACTATATCTGTATGGGAAAATGACAAATGGAAGATCAGTAACATTGGCTTTCCTTTATTTTTCTTGTTCAGCTGCTCAACGTTGACTTCAGGATTTATTTTCTTCAATAATCAAGAAAAAAACATTTAAGTGCTATCTATATTTTCTTGTTAAGTTTAATAACGAATTGGGAAGCTAAAATTTGTGTTCTATCATACTACAGAGTGAAGGTTTTTTTTCTCTTCTTTTCTTTTTGGGAGGCCCAATTGCTCCAATGGGGGGAGTTAGCGATCCCTGCCCCAGTTAACGTCCGATTGTGGCAGTAACAATCACAGGATTACCACTAAAGTTGTAATTTATTGACTTGTAAAGTATTACCACTCGGGAATCAAAACACACTAGCGCATGATGCTAGTGGGGGGGCTTTCGTCAGTCAGAAAACAGGACAGAAATTTGTTGTGGTTTGTCTATGCATGAGATGGAGACTGAAGCAATTAACGAATCAGAGAAGGGAAGTAGATCGATGGATTAGTTCTCTTGACAGATATTTCGGTACAATGAATTGGCTAGGTTTTAGGATAATTTAACAGTAACCTTTCCTTTGTTTCTCTAATAGAAGGGATTCGAACTAGACTTCCTCTTTTAAGGCATTTCAATTCAAAATTTGTGTGTGAAACACACGGCCGGGTTTTCTTGTGTGCCTTGGTGGTTTTGAATTATCTGAAGATTTTATAGTGACATGAGTACCGTGTGATACTGGAGAAGCGTAAGATATGGAATCATCATATTTCTTCACAATAGTTTGATGATTCCATTTTCACAGATTTCAAGCAAATCACATGGTAGTATTGCTTTCATGGATAACTTGATGATGAGAAGCCCTTCTTTCTCATGGTTAATGATTTTGCTAATTAACATCCGTGAGATCTGTGTTCTAATAGAAAGCTTAGCAGCAAAATGAAAAAGGGCACTCGAAAAAAAATACAATTTTCATGAAATAATTTTTGCCCCATCTGAAATGGGTTTTATTCAAATTTTATTTAGGATCATAGGATGTGTATATTGATGCGAGCTGCTAAAAGTGTAACATTTCAAATATTCAGCTCTTAGTTAGCTAAGCTCTTCTATTTTCCATACTTGGCCTTGTAGTCTTTCCAAAGCTGATCAACTGTCTTCCCTAGCAGATCAACAAAGTACTGAGCACTATAACCAGTCTTCATTTTCTTGTTAAGTTCAGCAACAAACCCATTTCTAAGACCATTACAGTAGTCCAGAAACTTAGCTGTAACATCATAACCTTGATCCCACCTGTCACCTTGCCCTGCTTGCACCCAATGGCTAGGTGCATAATTAGCCTTCAACCTTACAAAATCAGCAATCCCTTCAATTAGTCCTCCTGGTGTTTGTCCATTACCATTCCATTGCCATATGTGTGTCATTTCATGGTAAAGCACCCCAGTGATTTCTCTTCTGACATCACCTGAATAGTTTCCTATATAATCGTTGCTAACATGGATTTCATTGTTGGTTGCATAGGCAACACCACCCATGACATCTATGAATAAGTTGACTGTTTGAACATTTTTTCTGTCGGCGGCATTAGATTGCTGGAAGGTTCTCCATATGAAATCTGTGGCAGATGCGAGTGTTTGCTTGCTGTAATCGACCCCGATGTCCCTGGTGAATCGGGCTCCACCAGAGGTTGCACTGGCTCTGTTGGTGACAGTGTAGTCCACTGCGGAAACCGCGTTGATTGCTAGGAATACTAGCAAAGAGAGGACATAAACATGGCGAAACATGGTCAAGCAAGTGGTAGTGAAACAGGTTTCTTATGGTTGTGTTTGATTTGCATAAGATATTTGCTGTAGCTCTGTGGTTTATGTAGATAGTTGGGATGCCCCAAGTGGTGATGCATTAATGTAGGAAGTTGGATGTGGTGCAAGACAAGTCAACAAAAAAATAAAGAAGGCAAGTGGCCCAATTGAACTCGTAACTTGAATGTGGTCACGAGGATGGACTGAACTATATAGCATACACTAGACAGGTTTTCAGTACGTTGCGAGCAGATTTGTTTTTTTTTTTACATAAAAAAGGATGTTAAAATAATGTAAATATTTTTTTTAAAAAATTAATATTATAGTCATTAACTGATTTAATAAACACACTTAATTTAGTAATATAATTGAAAATAAGATAGTGACAAGAAATAAAAAAAAATCCACCAATAATTCAATACAAAAAATAAACTCTTGTCAATATTATAAAAATATATCTTTACAATATTTATAAAAAGTCTTAATAATCTTATTTGTTAACAAAATAAAAATTAAATAAGAATAAAATAATTTCATAGAAAAAAAAATAAAAAAAATCTGAATCTCAATTCATAGCAAATAAAATGTCGAATGAAGAAATTATATATAAAAAATAATTTTAAAAAGAAAAAAAATTTTACCCAAGTCTATTTGAGGCAAAGACACCAAATTTATAATCTAGTTCCTAGAACGAGATAACCTTATGAAAAACAAGTTGAATAAAATTATGAACCTTAATTCTCAAATCAACCTTATATTAAAGGGATACATGGAAAAAAATTAAAATAAAAAAAACAAAAAAATACCTGTGTCAACCTCAGTGAACCTGTTTAATCTATGACGACATGAGATCAGGATAACCTTATAGAAAAGAAAGTTAAAAAAATTCAATCTCCAACCAACCCAATGTTGAGGGATGAAATTAAAAAAAAAAGACTTAAAAGATCGAAGCCAACTCGGTCTAATATTCAAAACTCGTGACATAGATCATGAGGCCGGATTACACCATAAAAGGCAAACCCAGAAAAATAACAATATCAAATTCCCAACCAACCAAAATAATTAGGGATAAAATTGTAAAGTAAATTAAACAAAAAAAAAAGATTTCAAAATAATGAGGCTCAAATTTTTCATAAGAAAATAAAATCAAATTATAAGGGATGAAATTAAAAAATAATTTCAATTAATAAAGGGATAAGAAAAAAAATAATCAAAAGAATAAGGACCAAACTTGATATAAAAATCAAATATCAATGGATAAAATTGAAAAAAAAATCAATAAAGGACCAAATATATTACAATCAAAAGAATGAAGACCTAATTTGATTCGATGAATAAATGACCAAACTTCTTTGATTTTTTGCAATGCTCAATGCACTATTCGAGGAGAGGGAGAGAAAAGAGGGGGGAAGAAGAAATACACCGCTGAAGTTCAACTGCTGCTCATCTGGATGCATGCACCACACCACTATGATGGGGGTGGTGAGAAGCATCAAATGCTACCCTGAAAGGCAACGTTTGAAGTCTCTATGGTGCCGCACGCACCACCTAAAGAAGCATTTAAGATCTAATTATATATATATAAAGATATAATTATCTCTCACCCCACATGATAATTACAAGAAATCCAAAATGAAATGATGAAAGCGTCCATGTACATAAAGCCAAGAAAGTTTAATTTTAAGGGGCATTTAAGTCATTGTACTGTGAGAAAAAAATGAAAAGTAAACAAAGCCCCCATATTTAGAGGATCATTATAGACGAATATTAAGGCCACAATGATTCGTTTATTTATTCTTAAAACTTTTAACATGAATTATTCTTGTTAGGAATAATCACCTCCATATATGTGTATAAAAGGTCTTCCAAGAGCTTACCATATTTTCATCTTATTAATGATACGTAAGTGATTTTTATCCCTCATTATTATCATCAGAAACAAATAACTCACTAGTCCCTTCACTCCATCAAAACATCAAATTTTAGGGATTATAAATACCCCCTGAACCACCTAGATAAATGGTTCACAATTTCTTTTCTCCAAGCATTCATACTTTAATTCATAGAGTATTTATCATATCAAAACAAGAACAAACATTTGTTCTTAGAATTTAAAATTCTTTCTTTTATTTATTACAATCTCTTATTTAAAGTCACTAAATTTAACATTGAAAAGTCTCTAAACCATTATCCAGAGTATAAAAGGATTGTTTTGCAGTTGAGACTTCTACCACCAATCATACATTTCCCAAGCTCTAGAGAAGAACATATTAATCTGAACTAATCTGAACACGTGATTAACCATTATCCAAACACCAAATAATATTATTTTCTAGTATATCAGATTTTAAACATCATCATTAACCACAATGGTTTAGAGTCTCTAGTCTCCACTATCAAATGTCCTCATGAAAATAATGGGTCCTAACCATGTTAAATGAGCAGCCAATCACAGTCACTCGTAAAAAAGATAGTATAGAAGACTAGGAGTAAAGAACACCTTATATGAGCTCCATATATATGCTTCATTTTCTTCTAGCCTTGCAAGTTGCAAATACTAGTCTTAAAAACCCACCAAATTTGTCTAAAATTACTAGCTAATGTCCATTATTAATATGTCATTAATTATACAATATACTAAAAGGGCTCTCTCATTGTTTTCCTAGATATAAATTATTATGGATTGGAGTAGTGTAATGACAGAGTTGTCCTTACCAAAGAAACTTGTTAAGCATGTAGTGGGGGTAAAATTGTCTTTTTCATGGGATGTATTTGGTATTGAAAGATTGATTGAGGACAAAATGGTCAGTTTGGATTTTGTTGGGGCATAGTAAGGCTGTCAGGCCCCAGACGTTAGGGCATGGCATGGCTACCAGACACTTGGCACTCACTACAAGATTTCACAGTTTTACCGATGGAAATATTTCGTCGGTGTGTGATTACCAGTCCGTCGGTGAATTATTTACCGATGTCTTCACCGATGAAATACGTCCGTCGGCTTTTCTTTCGTCGGTAATTCCACATTTCGTCGCTATATCGGTCGGAAACACAAAAAAACCATTTGCCGATGGTTTTACAGACGGAATTTGCGCGCCAAAAAAAAAGTTTCCCGCTTGAAATATACCGACGAATTTTATTCCATTGGTGATATCGTGATTTACCGACGGCCATGTAACGTCGGTAAATTTGTCGGTGAGTGTATGAAATACCGATCAAATATATCCGTCCGTAAATACGCGGTGAATGTGGCAGGCCTTTATCAAATGCCGACGGATTCATTCTGTCGGTAAAACCCTTTGTAATAGTTTTTTCTAAATTTGTTTTTAAAAAATTATTTAGAATACATAATATAAAATTATATAAATTAATGGTAATAAAAACCAATTATGCAAATAAAATTTATATTAAACATCAAAAACAAAAAATCAAAGTTAAATAATATTCATTACAAACTGAATGTGTTTCAAAAAAATATTAAAAGAAATTTTAAAGGTAAATAATGTTTATTATAAATTAATATAAAGGTGGAGCTGGAGGAGGAGGAGGAGGCTGGTGGTTATACGGCCAAAAAGGATTAGGCGCACATGTTCCACTCTGTGTTGCCATGTTCATGACCATTTCACGAAGCTGTTCATAAGCCGCTTTTTGTTGTTCAAACTCCGCTCTTTGTTGTGCTTGAGATGCTTTGAGTTGTGCGTACTCCGCTGATAGGTGGTTGTATTTTTCTGTGAGCTGAGTCGTGTGTTGCTGCAAGGCCATAAACTCCTTAGATTGGGAGCTCCCAACGGTTGAAACACTACGGGCCGACCACAAGTTGTCGGCCGTAGTGTTGGACAGCCCGTAAACCTGATTTTTATCGGGTCCACCTGACGATCCAACCTCCATCCACAAATCCGGATAGGTCAAAGTATCGTCCCCATATCTCTCCTTCAACCAATTATTATAGGTCTCCTGAAAATGAAAAAAAAAAGTAATCATCATATTCAATTTAATAAACATAATAACTTACAAAATAAAATGGTTGAACAAACATACCACGAAATGTTGAGCACGATTGTCAACGAACTGTTGCGCCCCCTTTTGGCGGTCTTGACTTCGCATGTGCATCTCCACAAACAGCTCCATCGAGCTTGGCTCACGTCCAAGAGATGTAGCCTATAATGAAAAAAGATTTATTAACAACAACTTAATTTAACGATATATTTTATTTAAATTAATCTTACCATCCGTTTCGCATGCGCAGCAAATGGAATGGAGCCGCCAGTGTGCGTTGTCACCGAGCCATGAATTGGCCGATTCCGGTTGCCAGCACCGGACTGTGAGCGTCGTGTGAACCGCTCAGACGTCACGTGCTCAAGATAGGGCGACCATATATCTTCCGGGATGTATATTGGTTTGAAATCTCTCTAAACCGCAACATTGTTCCAGCCTTGAAAACCCCCATCTCTCGCGGTTTTTTTTGCCCTTTTTTTGTGCTTCATACCAAAAATCACGCAACCTACTTCACGCAACCAAAAATTACATTTCAAAACATAAATTTTTGTCTAAAAAAAATCTTGTATTGTTTTCGATGTTACCTAGTTGCCGCGTGATTTTCCCACACCCTCCTCACAACAATGTTATGCTCACTGTCCCAGCAGAATTTGTCCTATGTATAAATAATTAATTTTAAATAAAAATAATAATTTATTTAGAATTATATTAATAATTTATTAGAAATAAGCTGAAAATTATAAATTAACACCAACCTCAAATCTGTCAAACCATGCATTGATTTGAGATATCCATTCAGGATGCTTGGATATCTGACTCCATTGAAACAATGGAATCTCCATCAACGATTTAAACGCCGATGATATTACTCGGGCGGCCTCAATGTTTGTGAACCTGAAAATAAATGAAATAAATTCAATAGTGATTACTTCATAAATTATGTTGTAATTTTTTTTAAAAAAAAAACTAAAACGTTAACAAACTTACATTGAAAGGTCGTCCTTCCACTGTGCCTCGTACTTGCGAGTAAATTGATTCTGCTGTGAAGGCACGCCGCCTCTGCGCTGTTAACTAGCGCTGGAAGAGGCAGCATCGGTTGACGGCGCAGGTGGTGTAGATGCCTCTTCTTGAGAGGCACCTTAGGAAATATCATCCTCACTGCTAGACGAACTAGCTGCGACCATACGTGAGCGACCAGCTCTGATTTTCATTCTACGCATCTGCACAATTTTATACAAATCATTATATAATCACATTCTAATGTTAAAAAAAAATTCGACAAAGACCTTCTCTATACTGGATACTACCCAAATCCACAAACCTGCACATATTAACAATAGCCACAACCAATTGACCCAATCTATACTAATTATTCCAACATATTCAATTACTAATCCTAAGGTAAATTCAACATTAAGAATTACAACTCAACAAATTATTCAATAATTATGCCAATACAACAATAAAATTTATTCAATAAATAAAAAAAAACTCTAGACTAACAATGAAAATTAATGGAAAAAATTAAACATAAATCATGCAATAATAGAGTAAAATTAATAATTATTCCAAAATATTCAATTACTAATACTAAGGTAAATTCAACATTAACAATTACAATTCAAAAAATTATTCAATAATTATGCCAATACAACAAAACAATAAATTCAAAAAAAAAACTCTAGACTAACAATCAAAATAAATGGAAAAAAATTAAACACAAATCATGCAATAATAGAGTAAAATTAATAATTATTCCAAAATATTAAATTACTAATACTAAGGTAAATTCAACATTAACAATTACAATTCAAAAAATTATTCAATAATTATGCCAATACAACAAAACAAAAAATTTAAAAAAAAACTCTAGACGAACAAACAAAATAAATGGAAAAACTTAAACACAAATCATGCAATAATAGAGTAAAATTAATAATTATTCCAACATATTCAATTACTAATTCTAAGGTAAATTCAACATTAACAATAAATATTCAACAAATTAACTAATAATAATTATGTCAATACAACAATAAAAAATATTCAAAAAATTAAAAAAAAAAACTATAGGCTTTAGGAATGAAATATGCTTACTTTAATAATGTGTTGAATTCAAGACTTTATCTACATTACAAAAAATACACCAAAACAAAAAACATAACAAAAATAAAAATAGCTAAAAAAAAAACCCTTAAAGTAAAATGAAATAGAAGAAACACATACCTTTTAAACTGTTGAAGATTCACAAGAAAACTTGCTAGAGATTGTAGGTGAAAGCTTCGAAGAATTGAGAGGAAAAAAATTGAAATTTAAGGTGAAAAACGGAGGAGAAGAAAAAATAAACTGAAGGGGTGAAGTGTCAAAAATCCGTCGGTAATTTTTGAATTTCGCATCAAAATTTTTAATGACCCTCCATATTTTTCGTGGTCTGTCGGTAATTCCGTCGGCAAGAGCGTACGCGGCGAGATGCATTTAATGCACCACCCTTTGGAATTTGCACAGTCCGTCGGTAATTTTATCGGTAATATTGACCCGCCGATAACTTACCGACGGACATAAATCCATCGGTATGCACGTCGGTGATGGTGGCATTTTAAGTAATTATTTTCGAATTCTCTGTGAAATGTAGACGGACTTATTCCGTCGGTATTGACGTCGGTGATGGTGGCATTTCAAGTAATTATTTTCGAACTCTCTGTGAAATGCCAATGGACCTATTCCATCGGTATGGACGTCGGTGATGGTGGCATTTCAAGTAATTATTTTTGAACTCTCTGTGAAATGCCGACGGACCATATTTCATCGGTATGGATGTCGGTGATTGTGGCATTGTACAAGAAAGGTTGTATTTGTATTGCCTATTTACCTTCCTGCAAAAACTTAAATGATAAACCCGTCCATCGCACAAAACAATAACAACAAGTGCTTAAACAATAAATATTTCGTGTTACAAAATATATCATCCATATTCTAAATTACATGCAAAAAAAGGTTTTACACAGGGCTTCATTTTGATAGATAGTTAGTCAGAATTTTCTTCTTCTTCGTCATCAATTGAATAGTCATCACTTTCATCGCAATCTTCAATTTGGATATCATCTTCTTCATCGACATTTGCTTGTCCGCTAGAGCTCAAAACAACATTCAACTCCTCTACGTCAACATCAACAAGACTATCATCGAAAAACACGAAAATTTGAATTTTCTTCCAATTCAATCGAAGGAGCAACTCGATATGGTTCAACCAACTCACTAACTTGAAAGACTTCATCTCGCACACTTGTGTCTTTGTTCTCATCCGAACAACCTCGACACGACCCTGGGGTTTCGTTTTTAAAACGGACAACCAATCCACTTTTCATCGATCCTTTCTAAATGAAGGGGTGTATGTGTAATAAACTTGTTGACATTGCTTTGCGAAAATAAAGACATCGTTTATGTTGCGGAGTCTAGCTTTTGAGTTGATTTTGACCAGACCATAGTGCGGATCAACTCGATTCCTCTGTCACCGTGTCATACCAATAGCATTTGAATAAAAACACTCTATTCTGCTCGCTATGATATTGCAGTTCGACGACCTCTTTTAATCTACCATATTAGTCAGCTTCTAACTCACTACTAGTGGATCCCTTAACACAAACACCACTGTTGTATGTCTTTCTTCCTTGCCCATATTCTTCAGTATGGAAAACATAACTATTGATAAAATACCCGTTGTAGCACTTACATTTTCTTTCAGGCCCCAGGCTTAGTGAAGATAATAACTTAGGCGCACTCCTTCCCGTTTGATAAACCTTGTATGTAATATACATCAAAAACAGTAAATGAACGAGAATCTCGTAATGACATGCATACGTACAGTAATTTTCCAAGTTAGAATGAGTTTGTGATAGTGCTTACATGTGTTCTGAACCACGTGGCATATTGTTCATCTTGTAATTGAAAGATCTGGGATTCGGTCAGCTGTGAGTTATTGGAGAGCAAATATTGTCGATGTTGCCTGCAAGTGATAATGAGTGTATGATATTACAATATATAATTAACAAGATATTACTAACAAAGTTTAATTAGTATTACACATATATAAACTTACTGAATAAAAGGTCTCAGCTCATCACAGTTAAATAGAACATAGTTGTGTGCTTGTTTGAACTCTAGTTCCGAAAAATATCCTCCTCTTACTACATTTTTAGGTGTAGGTCGTCCAGTATTGGAGAATATTGACAAGTTCCCACTGGAAGGCACTTTACCGCTATCATCATGCCGTGGAACGCGATTGATTCTCGTTCTCAGATGAGGTTCGAATTAGTACGAGATAAATGTTGAGATCTCCTCAACAATATAGGCCTCACATATCGAAGCCTCAACATGCGCCTTGTTCTTAACCTTTTTCTTGAGATTAAACAAGTACATGCATTGAATTAATCAAGAATTTTCAATTAAGAAAAACATAGAAAATACTTTTATATATGAATTACATTGCAACTACAATATCTAACCGTTTGAATGGGTACATCCATCTATATTGGACCGGTCCTCCAACTTTTACCTCAAACAGTAAATGTACGGGTAGATGCTCCATTGAGTCAAAAAATGATGGAGGGAATATCATCTCAAGTTTGCATAGTGTCTCGACGATATTCGTTTGAAGCCTCATAATGTGCTCAACATTCAACTTGCTGGAGCGTATATCTCTGAAGAAATGACTGATCTCCGTGAGTGCATCCCATATTCCCTTTGGCAACAAATCACGAAAAGCTAATGGGATGAGTGTTTGCATAAACACGTGGCAGTCATGACTCTTCATTCTATACAATCTACAGTCCTTTATATTAACTAGCCTTGATATGTTCGATGTATGTCCATCCGGAAAACGTAGACTCTTAAGCCATTTATAGACTAGCAGTTGTGCGTTTTTCTCTAACATGAAGCTTGCTCTTGGTTTTGCGACCCGTGACTCATCATAAACCAACTCCATATTTTTACGGTTACAATATAAAGCTATATCCAATCTAGCCTTGATGTTGTCATTTGTCTTTCCCTTCACATCCATGATGGTGTTGAAAATGTTCTCAAACCCGTTATTTTCGATGTGCATGATGTCAAGGTTATGGCGGAGCAGATTGGTCTTCCAATAAGAAAGCTCCCAAAAGATACTTCGCTTTACCCAATTATAGGTCAAACCAAAACCAGGAAACTTTTGCTTACCTGATTGAAGGCCAAACACAATGTCACCGTACTCTGATACAATATCATGCAATTCTTCACCAGAAAGACGCGGAAATGCAACATCTTTTTCAACTCTGCCAAAAAAGAAATCTTTTCTGTTGTTTCTGTACCTGTGATTAAGTGGCAAGAAGTGAAGGTGACAGTAAAAAAAAGAAGCTTTACCTCCGTTTGCTAGCGTGAATGCCTTATTGTTTTCCATGCAGTATGGACATGCGAGTTTCCCATGCATGCTCCAACCAGAAAGCATTCCATAAGCTGGAAAATCATTGATAGTCCACATCAAAGCCGCCCTCATAAGGAAATTTTGTTTCCTCGATATATCATAAGTCAAAGCTCTAGAGGACCACAACTACGCCAACTCATCAATCAATGGTCGAAGACAAACATCTATATTCTGCCCCGGGCTGCTTAGACCGGGTATGACAGTAGATAAAAACATGAACTCCGGCCTCATACACATTCCTGGTGGCAAGTTATAAACCGTGAGTATGACCGGCCAACAAAAATAAGGAGCAAAGAAATAACCCAAATGGGTTGAATTCGTCAGTACACAACCCAAGACGCACATTCCTTGATTTAGCTGAAAAGTGAGGATGAACACTGTTAAAGCGTTTCCACGCTTCGCCGTCAGAAGGATACACCATCACTCCATCAACCGCATCATGTGCTTGGTGCCATGTCATGTGCTCAGCAGTCCTTGGTGACATGAATAACCTCTGTAGTCTAGGTGTGATCGGGAAGTATCTAAGTTTTTATATGCCACTAGAGTCTTTCCCGTGCCGCTTCTAGGTTTTTAATGGGAATGCCCGCATGTAATGCACTCGGTCATCTCGGCATTTTCAAGGTAGTATAACATGCGAAGTTAGGGCACATGTCAATTTTTTGGTATCCTAAACCAAGGGATTTCATCATGGACTTCGCAAAGATAGAAGTTCTCTTTCACTGTTCCCTTCGGGTAAAATGCTTCTCGCCCATTCAATAATCTTGTCATACCCGGCCTCACTCAACCCGTGATCTGACTTGATGGTGAACACTTGTGCTAACAGCTGATAATTTACTGTGGTTTGTGCAACCATCCTACAATGGTTCGTTAGAATCTTTCAACAAATTAAAAAACCTAGCTGCATCTGCATTAGGTTCTTCTTCTACGATTGGACATTGACTAACATTACCTTGATTCATTCTCATTGCATCCATAACCATATTTCTGTAAGGATTAGTGTTGTCATTTGTCGCTTCTTGCACGTTGCTAGCACTAGAAGTTGACCTAACCACCGTTTCTCCCATTCTCCTCTTACTAACAAATACTTCTCCATGTGTATACCAACACTGGTAATTCTCCATAAACCCTTTGTGTAGAAGATGCACCATTACAACATCATCTGGATGCAAATATTTTTTATTTTGACACTTCCTACATGGACACCTAATACCGACTCCGGTAAAATTTCTGGGAATAGATGTTGCGAAATTAATAAAACCCTAAACCCTGTTACAATAATCCATCCTCCGCAATCCTTGGGGTGAATCTCGATACATCCATGAACGATCATCCATAACTTATATCCAACCTCTATAAAATTATGATGACATATGTATTAATTAACTAAGTTAGGTAAATAAACTTGCAAAAATATTACTTTACCTCGAGATTATCCAACAAACCAATCACAACTTCTCATAAATATTAAATATTCATTATCATTTATCAACGTCCATACAAATTAATATATATAAATTTACGGAAATTACCACTCTGCAATATCATTGATAAAACTTTAAACGGACCCATTAAGCAAGCTATTAATTATTTCAAAACAACACATGTAATTCGGTAATTCCATAAAGTTTTAACAATTTACAAACAAATACAATCTTATAAAATCTAAAACAAACCATAACAGGTATAAAATTATACATTCATATACTACAAGTTTGTTTGAGAAATAACAATAAAACATGTACATCTACTAACCAAATACATATACTAAAAAACAATAAAATTGACATTTAAATGTTAAAATTTAAAAAGATAGAATTACTTACAAAAATTGATAAAATCCGTCAGTAAATCAGAACACGGATGTTGTGACCACAAAACTTCAAGAAATTTAACTTGTTGTGCTGAGGTGAGGGAGATTTTTGTTTAGGGGGAAGAAGGGGGTTGGTTGTTTGCAGATGGGGGGAGTTGGGATTAGGAAGAAGAAGGAGAAATAGGGGAGGAGAGGGTCGGCAGAGAGGGAATATATTAACTTTTTCCAACGGTTTCACCGACGGATTTTCCGTCGGTGATTCCATCGGCTATTCTGATGGAAAAATCGACACATTACCGTACGGATCTGCCATTTCGAATCCCTCGATGATTCCGTCGGCATTTCAAGCGGTGAACCGGTCATGTCACCGTACTGATCTACCATTTCGAATCTGTTGGTGATTCCGTCGGTAAAAATAACCCCGCCAAAACCTCCACGTCAGCGACCCACCTTTTTTTTAATTCTGAACTTTCCGTCCGTAATTCAGTCGGTAACTACCGACGGACACTTTCTGTCGGTAGTTACCGACTGAATTACGGACGGAAAAAGTTTCGTTGGTAATGTCAACCTCAAATTACCGACAGAAATAGTCCGTCGGTAAATCCGTTGCTGTTAAGCGAATTTCTGGTAGTGACTTGGGTCAGGCATGGTTGTCATACCCTAGGTGTCCGGGTCAGGCAGAGCAGCCAAACCCCAAGTGCTCGGGTCAGGTATGGTAGCCAGACCTAAGGCTCTAGGGTATAGCGTCCGGACCCAAGGCTCTTGGGTCTAGTGCCCGGACACGAAACTCTTGGGTCATGTGTTACAACTAGACCTAAGGCTCTTAGGTTCGGCGTTGCAGCCAGCCCAAGGCTCTTGGGTTTGGATTTGCAGACTAACCGAAGGCTCTTGGGTTTGGCATTCGGACCTAAGGCTCCTGGATTTGGCATTTAAGAGAGACCCAAGGCTCTTGGGTCTAACGTTTAAGAGGGGCCCAAAGCTCTTGAGTTTGGCGTTGCAGCCAGACCCATTTAAACTTGGGTCAGACAGGTTTAATATTATTATTTGTATTATAAATATTATTATTTTAATTATAAATATTATTATTTTTACTTGTGGAGTTCCTATTTGGCAATGATCCTTTTCTTACTAGAATGTGGCAGCTTGTTTTGAAAATTTTCTAGTTCTACAAGGATTTTTAATGGGCTACAACATAAGTTCCAAGTGTAGAAAGATTCATTAATGTTTCAAAATCTATTTTTTACAAGAATTTCTTTTTCATCCTAGCAACACAAGGAAAAAATGGCTGGTGGTATTTAATGATATATTAATTTCTAAGATCATAAACACCATCCTAGGTTATAAATAAGCCTTATGTCATACTTGTATTGTTTGATTTTCTTCTTCTCTTCTCACAACAGCATAGGGGATTAACTTATATGTTTTATTTTTATTATTTCAGTTATAGCCCAAGCCTTGTTTAGGCTTATTTAATACTTTGTTTTCAACTAGGATCCAAGGCTTGTTTGGCAGGGTTTGGGGTTATTAGTATAGGTTTTGGATTAGTTTTGTAAGTGGGTTATTTCAGTTTATAAGGGTAGATCCATTATGGTTAATTTTTTAGAAGTACTTAAACTTTTGTAAGCCTAAGTTTTGGCAACCTTTGATGAATAACACTTCTGAACTTTTCAGTTTAATATGTAAGAGACATTCTTACATTCTTTGGTTCTTAAATGAATTGAATCTGACTTATCAAAGATTAACTGGCTTCATGGCATCATTCGACTTCATTATAATAGTATTGGTGTCTTGGGACATGTTTTCATTGTGTCACACTCCTACCAGACTTTTTTTGGCTTTCTAAGATCAGATATCAATCTTGGTTGCGGGTTGCGGGTTGCGTGACCTCGTGATCACGAGGTTCGCATCACACTCCCTATATAAGATAATTTAATGATCTTAAGTCTAAGGTTCATTTACATAACTATCATATGTGAGTCTTTCCATAAACATAGGTGATCTCTTTATATGAAATTATCTTGCGAGTCAGTTTGGTGTGCATATATTTTGATAAGCACCTGCATATTAGTTCCAGATATTCTTTAACCCTTAATTTATGAGAGCAGGTACTTCCTTTCATAAAGGAATGAATATAATATGCATTGATCTCAACAGTTCTAATTAATGTCTAGTCTTAATGGAATATTAACCAGGAACAGTGAGAAATAATGTTTTGATGCAATAGGAATTTTAAAATTATAAAAACTTTATAATTTTTTATGAAAAGCATTTTTATTCCACGAACTTTATCTTTACTTTAGATTTATTAATCAAACATTAGATTCATTAATAAAAAATAATTGAATATTAAAAATAAATAAAGTCTTTATTTAATTAACATATTTTACATGAATAAAATCAGCGTTACGTGTAACTAACCTTAGAGTTCTGTTACTGAATTTTTATCTACTATAGATTTTAGTTTTATTGTGTGCCTTGGTGGTTTGAATTATCTGAAGATTTTATAGTGACATGAGTTACGTGTGATACTGGTGAAGCATAAGATATGGAATCATCATATTTCTTCACAATAGTTTGATGATTCCATTTTCACAGATTTCAAGCAAATCACATGGTAGTTTTGCTTTCATGGATAACTTGATGATGAGAAGCCCTTCTTTCTCATGGTTAATGATTTTGCTAATTAACATCCGTGAGATCTGTGTTCTAATAGAAAGCTTAGCAGCAAAATGAAAAAGGGCACTCGAAAAAAAATACAATTTTCATGAAATAAGTTTTGCCCATCTGAAAAGGATTTTATTCAAATTTTATTTAGGATCATAGGATGTATATATTGATGCGAGCTGCTAAAAGTGTAACATTTCAAATATTCAGCTCTTAGTTAGCCAAGCTCTTCTATTTTCCATACTTGGCCTTGTAGTCTTTCCAAAGCTGATCAACTGTCTTCCCTAGCAGATCAACAAAGTACTGAGCACTATAACCAGTCTTCATTTTCTTGTTAAGTTTAGCAACAAACCCATTTCTAAGACCATTACAGTAGTCCAGAAACTTAGCTGTAACATCATAACCTTGATCCCACCTGTCACCCTGCCCTGCTTGCACCCAATGGCTAGGTGCATAATTAGCCTTCAACCTTACAAAATCAGCAATCCCTTCAATTAGTCCTCCTGGTGTTTGTCCATTACCATTCCATTGCCATATGTGTGCCATTTCATGGTAAAGCACCCCAGTGATTTCTCTTCTGACATCACCTGAATAGTTTCCTATATAATCGTTGCTAACATGGATTTCATTGTTGGTTGCATAGGCAACACCGCCCATGACATCTATGAATAAGTTGACTGTTTGAACATTTTTTCTGCCGGCGGCATTAGATTGCTTTAAGGTTCTCCATATGAAATCTGTGGCAGATGCGAGTGTTTTCTTGCTGTAATCGACCCCGATGTCCCTGGTGAAGCGGGCTCCACCAGCGGTTGCACTGGCTCTGTTGGTGACAGTGTAGTCCACTGCGGAAACCGGGTTGATTGCTAGGAGTACTAGCAAAGAGAGGACATGAACATGGTGAAACATGGTCAAGAAAGTGGTAGTGAAACAGGTTTCTTATGGTTGTGTTTGATTTGCATAAGATATTTGCTGGTTTATGTAGATAGTTGGGATGCCCCAAGTGGTGATGCATTAACGTAGGAAGTTGGATGTGGTGCAAGACAAATCAATAAAATAAAAAAGGCAAGTGGCCCATGTCAACCATAATCTCATTTACCTTTTCCTTTACATCCTCATTTATCATATTGTTTTTCTTCCTTGTCAATGGAAAAAAAAACCCAGCACCGGTACTGTCATATTCTTTCCTTCTTTTATTAGCTCATCATGAGTGTATAAATCAAATGGTGGACTGGCTAGCGAGTGCTGCTGCTGCTGCTAGACCTCCCCTGAAAGAGAGATGACCTAATCTTTAATCATTGTGAAAGGGATGACACATGTTTATCAATTCAAAACTCCGTCTGCTAGATAAAAAGAAAGAAAATCCATCTGTACGTAATTATGAAAATACAGATGGATCTACCGTGGTGTGAATGCACTAGCTAGTGATAATATTTTATAGATTTTTTTTATTTTATATCTAAAATGTCCTTAATATTTCTTAAGTATTATCATTACATGGATGATCTTTAGAAAATTAAAATGTGGGAGAGGATTTATGTCAAGTTTTTAAAATCTTTGGGAGGTCCATGTAACTTCACATACTTGTGGGAGATTATGGTAATAAAAATAAAAAGGCATGTCATTAACTGGTTTAATAAACACAATTAATTTAATAATATAATTAAAAAAAAATAAGATATTGACAAGAAATAAAAAAAATCCACCAACAATTCAATACAAAAAATGAACTCTTGTCAATATTATAAAAATATATCTTTACAATATTTATAAAAAGTCTTAATGATCTTATTTGTTAACAAAATAAAAATTAAATAAGAATGAAATAATTTCATAGAAAGAAAAATAAAAAAAATCTAAATCTCAATTCCTAGCAAATAAAATGTCGAATGAAAAAATTAAAAAGAAAACAATTTTAAAAAACATAAAAGAAATTTACCCGAGTTTATTCGAGCCAAAGACACCAAATCTATAACGTAGTTTCGAGAATGAGATAACCTTATGGAAAGCAAGTTGAATAAAATTATGAAGTTCAATTCTCAAATCAACCTTATAATGATGGGGCAAATGAAAAAGAAAAACCAATGAAAAAAATAGATCCATGTCAACTCTAGTAAACTTGTCTAATCCATACGACATGAGATCAAGATAACCTCATAAAAAGAAAAGTAAAAAAAAAAATCAATCTCTAACCAACCCAATGTTGAGGAACAAATTAAAAAATATATAAAAAATGACATAAAAAGATTGAAACCAACCCGGTCTAATCTTTAAAACTCATGACACGAATCATGAGACCGGATTACATTATAGAAGACAAACCCAAAAAAATAACAACGTCAAATTCCCAACCAACCAAAATAATTGGGAATAAAATTGAAAAATAAATTAAACAAAATAAAGATTTGAAAAGAATGAAAACCAAATTTTTCATAAGAAAATGAAATCAAATTATAAAAGAAGAAATTGAAAAATAATTTCAATTAATAAAAGGATAAGAAAAAAACAAATAACAATAAAAAAAATAAGAACCAAACTTGATATAAAAATGAAATGTTAATGGATAAAATTGAAAAAAAATCAATAAAGAATTTGAGACCAAATATATTACAATAAAAAAAATAAAGACCTAATGACCAAACTTCTTTGATTTTTTGCAGCGCTCAACGTGCTATTCGAGGAGGGGGAGAGAAAAGAGAGGGAAAGAAAAAATACACCGCCGGAGCTTAATCGCCGCACATCTGGATGCATGCTCCACACCACTATGATGGGGCGGGTGTGACCCATCGAATGCTACCCCGATAGGCAACATTTGAAGTCTCCATGGCACCGCGCACACCATCCAAAAGATGTGGGCAGTGCCAACCTTTTTTATTTAATATATATATATATATATATTAAAAGATCTAATCATCTCTAACCCCGCATGATAATTACAAAAAAATCCAGAATGAAATGATGAAAGCGCTCTAGCATGCAAAGCCAAGAAAGTTTAATTTTAAGGGGCATTTAAGTCATTGTACCGTGAAAAAAATTAAAAACTAAAAAAAATCTCATGATATGAGGATCATTATAGACCCATATTAGGGCTATAAGACTTTGTTTATTCATTCTTGGAATTTTTAACATGAATTATTCATATTGGAAATAATCGCATCCCTATATCTATAGGTGTTTAAAAGGTCTTTCAATGACCTACCATATTTTTATCCCTCATTAATGTCATTAGAAAAAAATAACTCACTAATCCCTCCACTTTATTAAAACATAAAATTTCAGGGATTATAAATATCCCCTGAATCATCAAAATAAATGGTTCATAATTTTTTTTTCTCTAAGCATTCATACTTTAATTTTCAAAGTATTAATAATATTAAAACAATTACAATCTTTTATTTAAAGTCACTAAATTTAACATTGTAGGGTTTCTAAACCCCACAAAATAAAAAAAAAAATTGTGTTACAAGTGCTAGGACTTCTACCACCAATCATATATTTTCTAAGCTCTAAAAACAAATTGACCTAAACATACAATTAAACAGTATCTAAACATTAAATAATATTATTTTTTAATATATCAAATATTTTAAAAAAAATCATCCTTAACCACAATGGTTGAGAGTCTCCGGTCTCCACTATCAAATATCATCGTGAAAACAATGGGTCCTCACCACGTTAAATGAGCAGCCAATCGCAGTCACTCTCATACGAAGGTCCATATATTCGCTTCATTTTCTTATGGCCTTGCAAGTTGCAAATACCAGTCTTCAAAACCCACCAAATTTGTCTACAATTGCTGGCTAATGTCCATTATTAATCTGGCATTAATCCCTACTATTTCTAGATGGCAAGAAGACAAATGTGACTTGTATTGTTGTACTTGGATTATAACAAATATATTAAAAGAGATGGTGAATTCTCTGTAGCTATAAACACTTCATTATTTATTAAAATAGTGGAGTGATGTATATGGTCTTGGTTAAAAAATTAATTATTTTTTATTTAGGAATGATTTGGTTTTTTTCAGACGGTTTAAAATCAATTATCATCATTGATTTTAGATATTATTTCACCAAAAAAAAAATTATATTATTTTCTTATTTATTTACATTTTACATGCTAATTGCGCATTTTTATAGAAAAATCATAGTGGAGATGCAAGGATAGAAATTATTGGAATTCTATTTGACAATGCTTCAGCAACAATAAAACACCGATGAGTATTTAGCTTGAAGATATGGTAGTTTTTTTTTTTTGAAATTCATATAAAAAACATGTATTTTTTGTTTTTACGAGATATAATATATGATTTGTACTTTACAAGAATTATACCTTTAAAAATAATTAATTACACCTACAAGCCAAACACAAATACAGTGACCTTATTTTTTTTTATGAAATTTTTTTTATAATATTCTATATTAGATGAAAGAATTTTTTTCAGCTATTTCTTTTTCCATCATGGATAAAATTCGGCTAAATTCGACAGCGTACAGAACACAAGCACCATTAGATTTTTTATTTGAAACAACAAGAACAAAAGACTTTTGAGCAATTCCCCATTAAAGTATGCAAGCAAAGAATGGATTAATGTATCATTGAACACTTTGAACTGATCCATTTACACTTGAATCTCAAGTTACAAAATTGGGAGAGAGAAAAAACAACCAATATATAACTCAGTTGTATCAGTCTTCCTGTATATTTTGACCACATGTGCATGACTTCACAGTTTCCTTATTGGAGTCAGACTACCAGTATAGGTGTCTGGTTCTTTGTGAAGAAGTCAAACATGTGTAAGAAGACTACTTAACAGATATAAAACAAGAGAAGAAGCACCAGAATAATGGTTCTCAAATATCAGCGACCAACGTCCGCGATTGCTTGGCCCCGAAAGAGCTTCCCTTGTGCTGTTTGGCAGTGTGGTAGCGGTTGCTTTTCAAATAGCTTTTTGTGCCGAAATACATGTCAATGATATTTTTGTATTTTTAAAAAATTATTTTTAACATCAGCACATCAAAACGATCCAAAAGGTACAAACCGCACTTAATTTTAGCAAAAAAAAATTCAAAATTTAACGAAACGCAGGTTAAAACGCACAGTCAAACAATCTCTAAGAGTAACACCCTACATCGATTTCTTATATTGCCGCATTGCAATGGTAATTAAAAGCATCTTTTGTAGAGAGCACATCACTATATATGTTCTCATGTTAGGCATCAGAAACCTGAAAACCTTTCAGAAAATATGATCTTTCTAGTATTACTATAAGTTGGGAGACGTAGAATGCTGAGCTTGAATAACTACAACACTTTCAAAGCAAATTCTCTTAAAGGGTTAAGAATTCTCTTATATTTAAGTTGATGCAGGTAGAAGACGAGAATCTTGTGAGCCTGTGTATAATTGTATTTAATTGCAAAGAATTTTCAAGTTCAAACAAGAGGAAGATGCTAATTTTCCTTAGGAACACGTGACTAAGAGGCATACTCTCGTTTAATGCATAATCATTTTTGTCCTCGTGATTCGACCAAAAAATAGTGCATTAGGATGTAGCAACCAGTCTCGGGTGTATGAACCCCATCTAAGTTTCGATCAATCCAAGTGATTTCAACGAGCCCCATATCCGAGGGTGTTGGCATGTTAGGCCTCGTAGACACTCTGAATTCGATTGAAGATGGGTGTTTTAAACTTACTGAGTCATTAGAGCCCTTAAAGGCTTAAATCAAAGACATTTGTTTTAGGAGAGCACAAATTAACAGAATAAATGCTCGGACAAGATTCATGATTTATTATGACTCATGCCTCTCCATATCTAATTTCAAAGAGATAATTCATCACCTGGCTAGCATCAAAACACTATTTGTTACTCGTATTGGTTCCCTCCTATCATCGCTACCACAATCTTTATATTTACCGACTGAATTTTCCGTCGGTATTTATACTATCATTCCGTTGGTAATTAATTTATCAACGAAATCACCGACAAAAATGCTCCGTTAGTGAATCTTTTGTCGGTAATTTAATCGAAATTTTTCAGAAAACCGCCTAATAACACCGATGACTTTTCAATCCGTCGATGATTTTGTCTGTAAATAACAGTAATTAACAGTGCAATTAGAAAGTGAACAGTTCCAAAGCTATCTAAAAAATACTGACGGAATTTTTCATTGGTAATTCCCTTTGTAATTGACATGATGAACAGTGTTCAAAGTTTACCAATGAATTTACCGACGGAATTTATCCCGTCGGTAATTCCGTTGGTATAAAGGACACATCATCCTTTTTTTTTCTTTTTTTTAATTTTTTTTTTCCACTGTAATTCTCTCGGTATATACCGAGGGAATATTTATGTCGGTAAAATCTCTTTAATTTTCTGAAAATATTCCCTCGATAGTTCCGTTTGTATTTATCGATTTTCTAGTAGTGATATTCACACAACGGAAATTATGAAATAAAATTATTTAAGAGTCCCTAAAATCCTGTTAGATAGATCTAGAGTTGTTTGAGATTTATTACATGAATATCTAATCTTTTTTTGCTTTGAATAATTTTTAAAGGCTGAGTTGTCACAAACCACAAGTCGTCTAATTGTCCGGCCTCCAATGGTAATCCACACGAACCACTCGTAATAAATCTCCTAAATCCCTATTTAGAATATAGGAATTGCTATGCCTAGAGTGTTATCTCTAATATCGTGTTTACATAGTTTTTCTATCTAATAGACAATCATTCATTTTTTTCACTTACAAAATAATAGACTTACTTTATATTTATAGGGAATCCTAAAAACCCTATAAAAAATATATTTATTTGCCCCCTAAATAAAATCCATATATTATTTAAAGATAATTTTATAAATTTAATCAATCAAGTTCTTACTTGATTTTTCTAGGTTTAGAAATATAATTCATGTATTAATTATATTCTAGTCCTTAATTTCTAAAATTTATTTTAATCAAGTCATACTTAATTAAATCATCTCAGTTTAATTTCTAACTAATGGTTCTTAATGTGTCTGACCCATCAAGTTCCTAACATGTTGGCCCAAATATAAAATATAATTCTAATAAAATAAAATAAATTAAATTAAACAATTTAATTTATCATCAATTTATTGATTTATATTTAAAAATCAGATGCATCGTCTAACAACATGTCATAATCCCCAAAATATTAGAAAATTCATTAGTGGTTTGACTTAACTTTTCAGTGACCGGTTTCTCAATGTAATTAATATCCTTTTATTAATAATGTTTCGATTTAATATTAAAGCATGTAGTATGTCTGCCATGTAAAATCATGTTTGTTCTTTATATAATAATCATTGATCGTTTGAATAAGAATTGAAACTCTTTTGAAATCTCATTTCACATTGGTCAAAGATTTCTCAGTCAATACTATTTTAGAACATATGAAATATTTTCTCTAATTCACCTAGGGTGATGAATCCTCCCTTGATCACTCAAGTATTTTCATATAGTTCATGATACACCCAATGTCTACTATTTCATTACCTCGATTAAGATAACATGTAACATGATCAAAGCATATTATTCTCTATATAAGATGACTTAGTGATCTCAAATCTAAGATTCACTTACATAACCGTCACATGAGCATTTCCATAAACATAAATGATATTTTAATATGGAATTCTCATACGGGTCAGTTCAGTGTACATGTTTTATAACAAGTACCTACATATCAATTCTAAGTATTTCTTAGCATATGAGAACAACTGTTTTTTTTTTCATAGAGGAAAGAACATAATATGTATCAGTCTCTATGGCTCTAATGAATGTCTAGTATTTAATAGAGTATCAACCATGAATATTTTAGAAACAATGCTTTGATGCAATAGGAATCTTATAATTATAACAACTTTAAAATTTTATTTGCAAAGCATTTTTGTCCTATAGACTTTATATTTACTCAAAATTCATTAATCTAATATTAGATAAATAATAAAGATAAATTAAGCCTTTATTATTAATAAATATGTATTTATATGATTATAATAACATCACGTGTAACCAACCAATTAGCTACAGGATAAATTAAATTAACACCTCAATCACTTATTTCTATAAAATTTCAAGCGAATACCTTTCTCATGATATTTGTATTTGGTCATATCAAGCTAGCAGAGTCAGCCAGAACCTAAAGGCTATTTGGTCAATAGTCCAAGGCTCACAATTAATAAAAGGCCTCAAGTTTGAATAAATAAGATATATTTATTTATCAATTATGTTTTATGAAATAAAAATTATCTCTATTTAATAAAAGACTTCAATTATAAAATAAAGATTGTTCAAGGTTTTATTTGTCAGATATACATAAAAAAATAATAGTTCTTAAATATTTTAAGATATTTTATTTATAGTTTTGCTCAATTCTTTTATTCACTTTATGCTCGCTATGAGATCAAGTGCTTGCCATTTGCCAATAATCACACCATTTCATACATAGATTAGGAAAGGAAGAACTGACCCAACCATTTGCCCAAAACTAAATATTAAGGAAACCCAATACATCTTATGCCCTATTATTTTCTTTTATCCAGCAGGAGACCTAATACCAGTGGAATGAGCACTAGGATTACTATTATTAAAACAACTAAAAGGTATTGAGTTAGTTTAACTGCTCGAACAATAAACCAGATTAATAATTTATTGTAATTATTTTATATCAAGTTCATGTTATAGTTTACGCATTTTAGGTCCATTAGCCTAGCTTTTTTGGACAAGCCCATTTCCAGCGCTACCTAGCCTTTTTTCTTACTTCTTTTGTGTTTGTTTTATTTATTTTTATTATTATTTAGTGTAGGGTTTTTATTTAATTTTATTATTTACTATTGGGTTGGTGATGAATCAAAAAAAAATATCATATAATAAAATAAAAAATTTAATTCGACCCAATTGAGTTAATAACTAAAGTCGCAAATTTAACGGGTTGAAGAAATATTAATCAAAGACATGGGTTGGGTTTTTTTATCCTTTTTTATATATCTTTTGGCTTTTTCTTTTTCAATTTCATCATTTAATGTGGATTTATTATTAAATTTTATCATTCAATATTGAGTTAATAGTAAATCAATTTTCAAAAAATTTATTATATAATCAAATAAAAAAAACTAATCCGACCTAATAGAGTCTATAACTTGGGTCACAGCTTTAGTAGTTTGTCTAAATATTAATCAAAGAGTCGAATCGAGATTTTTTTTATCATTTTTTTATATTTTTTAGCTTTTTTAAAATTCTAACATTTAATATGGGGTTTTTATTGAATTTTATCTTTTAATATTGGATTGATAATAAATCAATTTTTATATTTTTATTATTTAATAAAATGAAAAAATTAAATCAACCCAATAAATTTTATAGCCATGATTACGTGTTTGAAAATTAATTAAATATTAATTAAAAAATCAAGTCACAATTTTTAAAATTTAAATTATTATACGAAGTTTAATGATAATGCTACAAAACTTATAACCATTTTTTCGTTCCAAAAAAAAAAATTAGAGTACAATCCGCAATCCACTAGTTTAAAGGGGTATTTAAAAGTATGGTAGATTTTAAAATGTTTTATACTTAGAAATGCATCAAAATAATATTATTTTATTTTTTAAAAAAATATATTTAATATTAACACATAGAATAATTCAAAAAACATAAAAAAAATAATACTAAAAAATATTCAAAATTTTTCAAGAACACAATTCAACGGCATCGTAAAACACCCTCCTTATACTGTACAATCAAGGTAAGCCTTCTTTTTTTTTTTCTTTTTTAAAAAGGCAAGCCTTCCTGTCTAACCACCGACCCCTCTACCTCAAGGTTGAGAAGGTTTGAATCAAGGTTGTCAATTCCGTTTCGGTAAGTGTTTTATTTTTTTAATTGGAATGAGATGTTTCAGTTTCGGAGTATTTCGGCGTGCCGTTTCGGGGTTATACTGTTCATATATATATATATTCAACAAACATAATTCAAATTCAAGATAAATTAATTATAAATTATGCAATACAAACACAATGCCAAATAAATATAATTTCAAATTTTAAAATATTCCTAAATAGTCAAGATTAAATAGGTTTTTAAATTAAAGTAATTCAACTTAAACAAAATATCAAAATATTATGAAAATAAAATATTTTAACACAAATATTTTAAATATAAAGTTAGGTCAATGTTATCAAGGCTAATGGAATCTAAAACATCCCTTATTTTGCTTAAATTCCTACAAAGTATAAACATGAAAAAAACAACATGAATATAAACCATATATATTAGTGATAAATCTAATTTTAAAAAATTAATATCATTGTTAATGAAAATAATAATAATAATTTTCAATATTATTATTAATATCATTGTTATTGAAAATAGTAATGAAAAAGAGTTTTTTTTTTATATAATTGGGTGGTTTAATTAATTAAATTGAACAAGATTCAATTTGATTCAACGGAACATGTGAAATGAAACCGGAACGTTATGGGTGGAATTTAGCTGAAAAATCTGGAACGGACCGAGATTTAAAATAAAATGAAATTTGTTCTGTTTTATTTTATTTTTTAAATTGATATAAAATATTTTGGCCATTCCAAGCAAAACGAAACAAAATTGACATCCTTGGTTTTAACCTTATACCGCCAGTAAAGTTCCTATGTTTTTTATTTTTTACCCTTCACCTCACTAAAGAGGTCCAGAACCCTCGAAAGTCGAAACCTTAGCAAACAGCGAATATGTTCATCAACTAATTTTAGGTTACTTTAATAATTAGACGTTCAATATAATTAAAAGAAACAGTTATACTAGCAACCATCCCTTCTTATCAGAATTCGCATTGATAACTGGTAAACCCTGGAAAATTTACAGGTGTAGGCCATGCTAGCAAGTATCTATGCCATAAAGGCCACATGCATCCTCCCACCCCAAAACGAGTAGAGAAGCATCCTCCTTTTTCCCTTCTCCACTTTTCATTACCCTTCCAAAACTTTCATCTAATTTACATAAAAAATGGGCAGCAAACTCTTTTCACCAGAAGTTCGATTTTTTTCCATCATATAGGAGTCCTTTTGAACTTTACTTCCTGTCTTTTTACCCTTTCTTGACCTTTTTCCAACTTTAGCTAGCTAGGATCTCAAAAACTTAATGGTTAGTTAGTATAGATTCACTGTTTACTTGATGAGAGTCAGTTCCCCATTGTAGCTGGTGACCAGAAATCAGCTCCATTGCTGTTTGCGACGCGTAGAGTGCAGTCCACGGAGACCAGACACAATCCCCTGCTCCTCAGATTCTTTATCGATTCCTCTCCTCCGTTTTCTCCGCCTTCCTAACATTGTTTAACCATGGTAAAAAAAACAACAGAAGCCATGTCAAAACTAATAACAAGTGACTCTTTAGCGGAAAAACCAAAACTGTTTCACCGTGGTAAAAAATTTTACTTTATCTGTGTAGTCTAGTCAATAATAAGTGGGACCTACGCAAGGTGGACCCACATGCTATGTTGTTGATTCATATTGTCGTTTTCAAGAGAGCGGAAAACAGGACAAAGAAGTGATGTGTACATTGGTACTTACAGGTAGGTTTTGCAGGTAAGGAGTGCACAGAACCTTAACCTGATCTTGTAGGAACCTGATGTATCCCATCGCTTCATGTAGCACTGATGCTGTGTCTGTCTGCAAAATTTCAATTCCCAATTACATCGTTGCTTAAGATGTTGGCAAAGCCAATCTTCATCACCCAACAAAGAAATTTAAAAGGACTCACTATAAAGGTAGCAATTAAACTTGACCAGATTAAATATAGATAATTAGCTTAATTTTGTGTATTTTTGGACCTTGCCAAAGGGTGATACAAGCTCTTGCAATGCAGCGATTCTGTCTCCTAGCTTCTCTCTCTTCACCTATCATTAGAAAGAAATTGTTGATAAGTACATTTCAGTCAAAAAGAAAAATATATGCAACACGCATGCAGGTATGTCCTAGAAATTAAGAAAAACTATAAACCTTGACCTTCGCATTTGCAGTTGATCCGGGATTCTTAGTTTCGGTCCTTTTGCTGTTTCTCTGACTTAGAAATGGAGTTTTGGCTACGGTGTTGGTGCACTTCATTGGTACTTCTTGGCTTGACCCGTTTCTTTTTCTCTGCGAAAGTAGCAAATATAAAGAAAAGACCACGAGGAACCCCAAAGCAAATTAGGCAAATTCAATCAGGCACTCACATTTGATTTGGAGATGGTACTGATTACATCAACATTGCTGCAGTTGTTGTTGCAAGATGAAGCAGAAGACGAGTCACTGCATGTGACCCCAGAGATTTGAGGTTGGGGGGCAGTTTTTGTTTCTTCACTAAACATCACACTTTCACTTTCATTTCGATAATTGTATCCCCCAAAACAAAGCATTGTGGGAGACTTTTCAACGGAAGAGAAATGGAAAGCATGGGCTACATCAACACCCACAAAATCATCATCATTAGAGAAGAGCAATTCAGAGAAACTAGGAGGATTGCCCTCTGGTACAAGATGATTCCCCTCGAAAAAACTCTCCCTCCCAGCCATCTAAAGCAAAGCCTAGAACCACAGAGACAGCGCGGAACAGATGGTGTCCTTCAATATTTTTCGTGTGAGTGTGGTGGTGTGGTCGATCACTGGTCAGGGGAGAAGAAAAGAGGTAGCAACCGTTGCCTTAGCGAGAGTGAAGCGACTGCTGTGTTGTGTAGTATGGTAGTGAAGTTTGTGGGGGTAGGGGTACTTCCAAGATCGGCTTTGGGTTTTGGTGTGTTTCAGTCAAACACACCTAGCCCGAGAAAACCGTGGTTTAGTCCTCCAAAGCATTTGGTTTGGTTAAAAGCCAGTTAAATTTTCAACTTTCATTGCTTGGATTGGAGACCAGACGAGTCACGACCATTGAATGCCAGTGGCTATATTGAAACTGACTAGACATCATGCCGCGAAAAAGAAAAAAACATAATGCCGGAAAAAAATTTCTTCCTCTAGCATCTCGGTACTCGTACATATTTGAAATTGTGTTTAAGGTTATTTTTTAAAATATTATTTATTTAAAAAAATATATTAATAATATTTTTTTATTTTTAAAAAATTATTTTTGAGATTAATACATCAAAATAATTTAAAAATATTAAAAATATATTAATTTAAAATAAAAAAAATTTAAATCTTTTAAAAACACTTTTCAAATACAATATCAACACTATCACTTGAACTTTAAAAATAAAATGTGTAAGACGGGGTTAAGTGTTAAGCCTTTGATTTTCCCTTCACTCTTAAATAAATGCCAGACATGCTTGGAAGGTGTTTGAAAATGAATTTCAATTTATGTTTTATTAAAATTAATTAATTTTTTATAGTATTTTTAATTATTTTTTTATATACTAGTATTAAAAATAAAAAAATTATCTTAATATTTTTTTAAATAAAAAACACTTTAAAAAACAATTATTATTACATTTTTAAATATTATCTAAATAAAAAAGATATTAATCTATTAACATTTATAGGAAGTGAGGATTATATATGAATGGCAGTCTTCGGAAACTTACGAATCTTTCGCTATTGTAATTGGAACATCTTAGAATATTATTGACCAGATAAGATTTTAAAACAAAAAAAAATTCTCATGTACACATTTTGTATTTCTCTTGATTGACATGTGACTAAACAACTACCCTTCCTCTAACCATTTGTCTTAGCTTCTTCTAAGCATTTGTCTTAGAAATATATATATTTTTACATTATTGATAAAGATGTCCTGATAATAAAGACAAAATACATAAATAAAAATATTGGTTGGTCTTTGAAACTAGCTTCCAATTTAATTGTTATTGATATTACTGTTGCTTATTAAAATTTGAGGAAATATATGTAAGAAAGAGTTTAATTACTCTTATAAGACGGAAGGGATAGAGACAATGCAAATAAAAATATGTTTGGTTGAAGAGACAAAAACATAAAAATAAATTAGTCTTTCAAATAATTTTGGAGTAAGTTTATGTACTTCCAAAACATGATGTATATATGCAACATGTCTCCAAAAACAATATCTATCATTTTATATTTCTAAAATATCATTGTAAAAAACTTTAAATTTCAAAATTATCCAACTTAGGCATGTAACGATAAAAATAGTTATTATTATAGATTTAAAACTCAACTCGATGGTCAATCTCGGGTCATTGGTTGAGGTCCGGGTCACGAGTCGGGTTGACCCGAGTCAGCTAAAAAATAAAAATGATTATTATCATAATTTTAAAATCTTATTCAGGTGCCGACCAGGGCAAGGCCCGGGTCACGCTTAAAGTTGACCATTGACCTAAGTCAAAGCAAAGACAAAATGGTTATTATGATAGTTTTAAAACCTAACTAAAGTTAAGGCTCGAGTCATATGCCAGAAGGGTCAACATAAAATAAAAGTGGTTATTATCATTGTTATAAAACTTAATTCGGGGGTCAACTTGTCAAATCAGTCATAGTATTTGACCAGGTCAGGTCGAGTCATTCATTCTTTTTTATTTTCTTAAATTCAGGCCAATCTAGGTCTCGGATCAACTTATCAAATTAATCCTAGTTCTATAACTAAGGTTATTATAATATTATTCATTTCAATACTCAAATAAACTAAAGTAAAAAAAAATATCTAATTATTTTTTTCAAATATGTAAGTTTGACAACAATACATATTGAGAATAAAATAGACTTTTTCATATTTTTATTATGTTTTATACATCATAACCAAATATGATACAGAGACAATCATTTTATCTTATATATCACTACCAAACATAGTTCCGTCTCTATCTTCTTTTTGTCTTGTCTTCTCTATCTCCATCTCTTTTATCTAGAGACAGTAACCAAATGTTATCTAAGAAATTCTCATGGATAAAACAATTTGAATGCTTGATGTTGGTCTAATCCAAAACCAAACTAGAAAAGAATTTATTATAAGGTGTAAAAGTAGATTAAAGATGTTCTAATGGCCAAAACTAAAGCTAAATAGTTTGTGTTAGAAGTTACTTAATGTCAATGTTATATGTTTTTTTTTAACTATTAGCTCAATGATAATTTCATTATTTAAATGGAAAGATTGATAATAAAAAACATGACTTGTGTTAAAATGAAGTGCATATGTGAATGTGAGTGAAATTGGAGATGTTGGACACTTTGTTGGGCTAAACAAAAAGGCATGTGAAATTGTGAAAGATAGGGCACGTGAGTACAACTTTTCATTGTTTTTGCAAAACTAACATAAGACTATCCATGGTTGATGTACTAATGGACCAACAAGATGCCATCATGAAAGATCACTAACGAAAGATTGATGGGAGTTTTTTGGGAATTTAGCGCAATAAGAAAAAAAAATTGGTAAAAAAACACATGTAAAAAAATATTTAGAAATACACTACACTTAATCAAGTCACAGATAGTATATGCGACATGAGAGTCACAAATAACATCTACGAAACGAGATTTGTATTCATTATTTCCAACTCAACTAAAAGATATATCCCGAGACAATTTTTTTTACCATTAACTCCCCGCCCAAAAAAACCATAATTTCTATAATTCAAGTAATCAATTTTCTAGCATCAAAACATAATTTACATAAACAACACATAACATCTTCAATCATAAGTAATAAAATTATACAGAAGATTAACATAACATAACATTATATTAAAATTAAACTAACTAGGCATCTATTTATAATTCTCATAATATATAATAACATGTAATTATATCTAATAATCACCCTAACTCAAGGAAGGACAAGCACTCTTGGACTAGTCTGGAGCGGCACCCCAACTCGTTCAACTCAAGAACGAATCTATAATATCCGTGTAGATGTGAGGAGAATCAATATTACCCCAGCGTATGGATGGACCTAGAATTCTCATGGATGGCCCTGGAATGATCGCGGACGGGCCTTGAATGCTTGTAGACAAACCAGCATCCCCAACACTCTCACGATAAGCAACCTTATCTTTCGTTAATACCACTTCAAGATGTTCAACCTCTTGAAGTCCACCATAATATAAATTAAGCGTAATGTTGACCACAATTCATCTTATCTCATTTACACCTTCACAGATAGTCATTGTTGCTTATGAGCCTTCCATACCAACTAATGAATATATATATATATATATATATATATATATATATATAGAGTAGTCATCATCAATAATAAAATTAACAATATTTAATAAATGTTGTATGTTAAACAATATTGTATATCAATCAATTCTTTATTGGATATCGGGGCACATAATGCATTGGATTGCATGGATGCCTCGGGAAACATGATAAGGTAGGTGTAATAAAACAACGCGTATTGGATAAATATCATCTTGTGTAGATATCTACATCAATCGTCGAATGTCACTCCTTGAAACACAATCTCTATTAGCATTCCAAAGATCGAGGTAAGATATATGAGTCACCAACCAATTCTCCTCATGCTTACCCTAATGACTAATAATATGTAGCTCACCACTGGTATCAATATAATCCATTATATGCCTTGATAATAACAATTGTCGCATTGCCCTATGTAGGTAATGTATCTCAATAATGAATACACACAAACACACATTAAAAACTAATCAGTAGACATCAATCATGATATAACATTAACAATATTTAATAAATGCTATATGTAAAACAATATTGCATGCCAATCAATTCTTGATCGGATATCGAAGTGCATAATGTATCGGATTGAGTGGATGCCTCAAGAAACGTGATCAGGTAGGCATAATAAAACTGGGGGTGATCATTTTCGGTTTGGTTTAGTTTTGAACTAAAAAAACCTAGCCAAACTAAAATTTATATTTTTTAAAATTATAAACCGAATTTAACTGATCATTTTGGTTCTATTTGTTTGTTTTTTCTTTTAAAATTGGTTGGACCTGGGTCTTTTCTTATTAGGCTTGAGCTTTTCTTAGGATTTTTTGAGTTTTTTTGACAATGGCCCTAAAAGATGTATTAGACTTTCTTTTTGCTTTTATTTGTTAATGGCCATTTCTTGATGTGAATTTAAGATTGCTTATCAGATATTCTTCTATTTCAATAAGGTTCTTAACAAGCAATTCTTCAAACACAAACAAATAAGTTTTTGTCGTCTTATTTTTTTCCTACTCTCCCCTCTTTTTCTGTCTTTCTTGCCTTCTCAACTTAGAAAATAGGCTAATTAGCCTATCTTAAAACATACATGATGATAAATATAGTAAAGGCATTCCAACATGAATGAAAAATGCCTTTGGTTGGTAACCCATGTATAATAATTTATGTTGTTGCACCTCTTGCTATATGGTTGGTAACCTGCAAATTCAGAAACCCACAAAGAATTGTAGCATTAATACAAGTATAAAGTGAAAAATCAGTTATCCCTTCTCAATTGTTTATCATGTTAAACATAATTAACATAAAATAAATTTTTCACATTAAAAAACATATTTCACTTAGAGATTCAAGCCAACTTGAAAAGTTATAAGAAAAAAAATCGTTTTTGCACGTAAACACATATTAATAGATTAAACAACAACCACCCTTATTTACATCATATATATATATATATATAACAAAGTTACTAACCTGCGTAATAGGGAGTAGATCTTTCTCCTTTGGCAAAGCTTCAAGCTTTTTGTTATCTAGCTACAATGAAATTACCAAAAGAAAAAACAAATTAAAAAAAGGTTCAAAATGAAAGCTAGCAAGAAACAACAAAAAAGAACATCATCATCTACAATAGAAAGAATACATACTAAAGAATGACAACTTGAGAAAAGTAGCGATAGATGTGATCACCAATATTCTTTGCAACATTACCAAGTTCCACATCATCTGACCTCTCATTTGCATGAAAGTAACCTCTTATACTTAAACCTTAAGCGACATAAAACTTCTCTATCTATTCACAAACAATTGAAGAAACCTATTTAATAATAAAAAAAACACATTTAAAACCCATATCAAATTTCTCAATGAATAAGAGCAAGCAAGAGATTAAAAAGTTCCTTGGTTTTTTCATTTTTAACCGCACCAGACTAAGAGACTAGAGATAGAGATAAAAGGGAAGAGAGGGAGAGGGGATGGTGAGGGAGAGATAAGCAAACTAGAAAGGGAGGGGAGGGCGGTTGCGGGAGAAAACGAAATTAGGGGAATAAGGTTTCATGAAAAACATAAGCTTTTTATACCTAGGTTTGTTTTAGGGTTGAAACTTGAAACCGAACCGGTCCGGTTTGTATCAATTGGTTTTTTATTTTTGAAGCCGGATCGAACTAGTTTTTTTTTTCTATATAGTTATTCAATTTTTTTTCTTCATTTGTTTTTCTTAGTTATTTTTTTATTTTCTCGGTTTAATTAGTTTTTTTGTTTTTTTGATCACCCCTAAATAAAACAGTGTGTAATGAACAAATATCATCTCATATAGGTATCTATATCAATCGTTAGATATCGCTACCTAAAAATACGATCTCTCCTAGCATCCCAAAGATCTAGGTAAGATGCATGAATCACCAACCAATCCCCATCACGCTTACCCTAATTACTATTACTATGCAGCTCATAACCGATATCAACATAATCTATTATATGTCAAGATAGTCCAAATTGTTGCATTACTTGATATAGGTAATGCATCTCAATAATGTCAAAACAATGTAGGAGGACTTGTACTAACCAAAAATCAGATTTCTCACGCATATAGATGAATCTGAAAGTATCAAGTCCTATGCTTTTGAAAATACAATACATTTATAATCATGTGTCCAACTCTATATTTTTTTTGCATTCAATTTATATAAATAACCTGCTGATTAAATTAATTTTATTTTATTATTATTTTTAAAGCAACTATGCTTATCTCGGATGAGTTTGCCGTATTAATGTTGTATCCTTTTTTAATCTTTCAATTCAAAGCAAATCTTAATTGACAAATGGAAATTGCCAGTAATAAAGGAACTATCTTCGGCGTTTGTTTATATTGATTTAAAATATATAATCTGAATTTTTAATTCAGGATTAAAATAGATCATCTCGAGGAGGCAATGCTAAAATAGAATATCTGTAAACAACAACACTCATTTCTGTGGTCTAGAGTCGATTTAATTACATGCATCCTAAACTACAAGGGTTTTAATTACCTCTTCACTTTTCTTCATTAACTTTTTATACTAGCCGCCTCTATTTTCCTTACCCTTATTATCTGACATATAATAATTCGTTAAGAGTTTTATACATTCCATCTATCTTACATCCCACTTTTGTTAATTTTCAAAACTTATAATTATACAAAAAATATAAAAATTCAATATTAAATAATAAAATTATAAATTGACCTAAAAAATACTAAAATTAACCTGTGTTAACCTTTGAAACTCATGGCTTAGTAAAAAAAAATACTAAAAGATAAAATTAAAAAAGAAATACAATAAAAAAGATACAAAACAAAATAAACATTAATAAAAATAATAAAGGTCAAATTTGATATGAAAAAAAAAATTGATATAAGGAATGAAATTGAAACAACGTTAATTTGAATTGTTCATGAATTGAATGCAGTAGGCTCTCTATACCTATATATACTCATTCTAAGCAAGTCTAATAATCAAAACTTAAGTGGAAAATTTTAGGTGGGAAAGCTCAACTAGTATTATTATGCTTATTATAGTTCTTTCATAATTTCTATTGAGTTATCGACTCTTGCTGAAGGATTTTGACTTCTAGTTAATTTATTTACCATGTTAATAATTGTGATTGGCATGTATCCATTACATTAGTTGCATCTAGCCAAGCTGGTTCAGTGCTCATCATACATGATGAGCACTGAACAAGCTTTTGCAGTAGCATTGGGCTAAGCTCATAGCTGAGCCCAAGTGTATTGGGCTTGACAATTCACCAGACCCACGTTGCCTTTAGTTCAGCACATGGTGAGCCCAAATGTTTTGAGTCTAAAAATTCCCCAAACCCATTTGAAAAAAAAAATATAAGAAAAAAGGATAAAATTTTGTTGGAAGGGTTAAATTGAAGAGAAAAATAACTAATATAGCAAAACACATTATCCCAAGGTCATTTTGATTATTATCACTATCGTTATCATAATTATTACTCTTATTATTATTATCACCATAATTTTTACTATAACACCACCACCACCACCACCACTACTAAGACTATTACTATGAATACTATTATCACTACCATTACTAAGACTACTACTATGAATACCACCACTACCACCATTAACACAACTACAACCATCACCACCATTAACACAACTACTATTACTACGATTATCACTATCATCACTATAACTACTATAATCACTATCACTATCATGACTACTACTACTATTGCTATTACTTCTACTACTACCTCTCCCCGTCCTTCTCTTTCTACTATCCCCACCACCACCACCACCACCACTATTACCATGACTACTATCACTATAATTACCACTACCACTACCACTACCACTACCACTACTATCATTGATATCTATAGTTGTCGCCGCCACCACCATCATTATTATTACTACTTCTATTATAATCACTATCACTATTATGATTCCTTATTGAACCGGGAAAAACAAATCAAAAGTAGTAAAGTTTAATAGATTGATGATGACAGTAATCGTAATGGATAATCTTGCATGCATTTATCGCAAAAAAGATTATACAGAAAAATAAAAATAAGAAACGTAAAACTATTGTATCATATTCATGGAAAAAAAAACCATATGGTACCATACCTCTTCTTTTTCGAAATAACATTAGATTCGTAAGTTTGACTTCTTTTATTTTATATCATCGTTATCTGCTTTGCTAGAAAAAATTGTCATATGCAACTAATATTTTGGTGATGCTGTTCCTTTCATTTTTTATATTTTCACTTTATTATTTATTATAAATATTAAAATAGGTTTGTTTAAAGTGTTTCTTCTAATTCATTGAAATCTTTAAAGTAATTAATCTTAAAATAAATATTTTTATATAATGTTTTTGAAAAAAATGCACAAGAAAAATTGTGGATTATACCTAAATATTTTAATTTTTTTCCCAAAACTAAAAGTCATGTAAAGTTTTTTATGACAAACTGAATATTAAATTGATAAAGATTGCATACTGTATAAATAATTCATTCGAAATGATTTCAGATTTCTTGAATACTATATATCATATATTGTATACAAGTATTAGCATTGTTTTATGATATAATAACTTCACTATCGATACTATTTATTCATGAGTAACAAGTATGATCATTATATGTATAAATTCTTATTTTAGATTCTTCAAAATGTATTATTTTAAAAAAATATATATTATAAAGTACAAAATTTAAATCAAAATATTGAATATAAAATAAAATCCTTTGAAATGAACATTAAAAGTAATTGTTTTTTTTTTAAAAATCGAGACACATACTTAATAAGGATATCTAAATTAATCTTTATAATAAATATCAAAGAATAACACCACCCATAACGTTTTATGATAAGAAAGCATAATATGTTTAATTCCAATATTTGAATTTTTAAAAGATATCTTATTGATTAAAACTTGAGAATTTCACTTCATCATGTTTGATTTCAAAATTTGTATACCACATAGCTAGCAAAATTTACAAAACTTAAAGTAAAAAAAGAGCTTCTTGTACCACCTCAAATTTATCATCTCACTAAGAGCGTGTTTGGCAGTGTGGTTGCGGGTGCTTTTCAAATAACTTTTCATGCCAATAATATTTTTTTATTTTTTAAAAATTATTTTTGATATCAGCACATCAAAACGATCCAAAACGTACAAACCATATTAATTTTTAGCAAAAAAAAAAAATTCAAATTTTTTGGGAATGCAGCCGCAGCCGCGTTCCCAAACGTTACCTAAATGTTTTAAAGTGTATTTACTTATATTTTGATGTATAAGCATGAGAGGAATTAATTTTAATAAATAAATTCAGCAAATCATATAAATATTGTTTTTGCGAGATTAAATATTTTGATCTGTGATATTTTTTATTTTTTTAATTTTTTTAATTACTGATTTTTTTATTTATTAAAATATATATTTTATTTATTTATTTAATTATATGTATATATAAGCTTTTCAATTTACATAATTTTCTTAATGTATAAAAACATAATAAAAAAATCAATATATATATAATTTTTTTTATAAAAAAAATATTTGACCCCGCGACGGTAATACAAGAAAGAGAGTAACCCATTGGTTCTTGTGCGCCGGACTACTGAGAAGGATTGCTGGAGTCCCAGTTTTCTGGACGATGATGACAATGGAGAAAGTTTTAGGCCATTGAAGATTACATTTCGTGGGCCGGCTAAGCATTGGACGGATGCGATCCCGATTGGAAATGGAAGACTTGGTGCCAAGATTTGGGGTGATGTTGCATTAGAAACTCTACAGCTTAATGGTAAGTAATTAACTACAAAGAAAAACGATCCTCATGAAAATGTTGGAAGACTTTGGGGTGATGTTGCACTAGAAACTCTTCATTGTGCTATTTTTTTTTTTGTAAGAAAAAGGAAAAGAAAAGCATATTTGTATAAAGTTGAGTTAAGCTAAGCTGGATTGTTCAGTTTAGATTGTTTTGATATTGTTCAATGTTTGGCCTTAAATGGATATTGAAAATGTTCTTTTTGGGTGCTGTAAAAGATGCTTTTGTCATGAAAAGATGAGAGATTCGATTCTACTTAATGTTACGGATAAAAGTAGAAGAATGTTTATACTCTTATTCGTTGATTACTTGATTATGCCATTTTGGTTTCAGTGCTTAACCTTTTTTATTAAATTCAGAGCAAATGACAATCGAAAGGGAATTCAGTTTTCTGCAATTCTTGATTTACAGATGAGTAAAAGTGGAGGAGTAGTTCATATTTTGGATGGCAGGAAGTTGAAGGTTGAAGGTTCAGACTGGGCTGTTTTGCTTTTAGCGTCTTCCTCTTCATTTGATGGGCCATCACTAAGCCTATAGATTCCAAGAAGGACCCTGCTTCTGACTCCCTGAGTGCATTAAAGTCAATTAGCAATTTGTCGTGCACTGATCTATATGCACATCACTTGGATGATTATCGGAGTCTTTTTCATCGTGTTTCACTCCAGCTTTTGAAAAGTTCCAAGAGTGTTCCAGGAAATGCAACTCTGCATGTGAAGAAACTTATGGCTTATAATAACGATTTATCTTTCAAGAGAAGTGAAGATGATACAGTTTCAACAGCAGAGAGGGTGAAATCCTTCAAAACTGATGAAGATCCTTCTTTGGTGGAGCTATTATTTCTATACGGTCGTTACTTGCTTATTTCTTGTTCAAGGCCTAGAACTCAGGTGGCAAATTTGCAGGGTTTATGGAACAAAGATATCGAACCACCATGGGAGTATGTTCAGCGTCACTCCCTCTCCCTTTATAATTTCAATTGCATTATATGTTGTGCATTATCTGTCCCATAGGTCGTAGTCAACTCTTTCCTTTTGTACTCACACACGTGCATGTGTGCCTTTTGTACAATGGATTTCTTCAAGAAGTTGTGTTGATATTCTGTGTAAAATTTCAAGGTCTTATCAGCTGTTGGTTTGCACTGAGAACCAGGAAAATGCTGGATCACCCAAATTCTAGATGAATTCATCGTCTGTTGAGTCCAACAATATTCTCTATGCTCTATGCTCCAATAGCATGAGGAGGCTTCAGTGACAGTGATTTGGTACAAGTACACAAACATGGTCTTCCAAAAAAAGGGAACATCTGGAAATTGAGTGGGAGTTGGGAGAGTACTAATATTTGTTGTCTTCAATCATGGGTGAAAGTGAACTTTGGGTAAGTGACATTGTTTTGTGACAATGAAAGTGCAAGTAATTATTAATGCTATTTGTATCTAGTTTATTTATGGTTTCCTGGCTTGAGTTTCAAGTAATCGGGATATCAATACCTTGGAATAATCGAAGAGAAAGTTTAGACAGCAGGAGCACAATGCATATGTAACAACAGTCGACCTCGTTGGGATGAAAATTGACGTCGCTGCAAATTTGTTTACATTTCAGTTCTTCAGCTGCAATCGCAGAAACGCTAGTCCATAGTGATGAATTATCGTTAGATTCAAAATTCCCCTGTTTTAAGCTTATTTATGTTAAGTTGAATAATTCCTTCTTAACTTGAGGAACAAGATTGTTTTTCTGTTAAAGTAGTCATGCACCACGATTATAGGATTTTAAATCGTGGGTGGTTGTTTTTCCTTCTTTTAGTGTAAGGCTATTTAATAACCACAACAGTTGCACAATTATGAATTAATTCCTCCATCTTTTGTGCAATCAAACCTGGCAAAACTCTCTGTTTTTTCTTTTATTTAACATCAGGTATCAGAGCCTCCTCACGAGGTTTGATCAAATTTTTTATTCAGGTATTAAAGTGAAGAGTCTGAGACATGGCATCTGAGAATAGCTTCGTGCAACCTGCCATTCCAAGGTTTGATGGTCACTATGACCATTGGAGTATGCTGATCGAGAATTTTCTGCGTTCCAAAGAGTATTGGAACTTGATAGAGACAGGAATTACTGCTGCAGCAGAAGGATCGAGTCTCAGTGAGATACAACAGAAGACGTATGAGGATCAGAAGCTGAAAGATCTCAAGGCCAAGAACTATCTGTTCCAAGCCATTGATCGATCGATACTGGAAACCATCTTGAAGAAAGATACAGTTAAAGAAATATGGGATTCATTGAAGCAAAAGTATCAAGGGACAACACGTGTCAAGCGTGCTCAATTGCAAGCTCTTCGCAAAGAGTTTGAAGTGTTGCATATGAAGGTTGCAGAATCAGTTAATGATTATTTTGGCAGAACTCTCACCATAGCTAACAAGATGCGAACTCATAGAGAACAAATGAATGATGTGGTTATCATTGAAAAGATTTTGAGGTCTATGACTTTAAAATATGATTACGTTGTTTGCTCCATTGAGGAATCCAATGACCTGGACACAATGTCTATAGACGAGCTTCAAAGCGACCTCTTGGTGCATGAACAACGGATCGGCCGACATATGAACGATGAACAAGCACTTCGGATCACTCATGGATTCCAAAGAAGGAGGAAGAGGTGGAGGTAGAGGCACTTATCGAGGACGAGGAAGAGGAAGGGGTAGGTTTGGATTCGACAAATCCATCCTAGAGTGTTACTATTGTCATGAGTTAGGGCATTTTCAATGGGAATGTCCTAAACGAGACAAGGAACAGAAGGCGAATTACGCTGAAACAAAGGACGAGATGTTGCTGATGGCGTTTGTAGATTCCAACGAGATTGCAATGGAGCACATTTGGTTTCTTGACTCTGGATGCAGTAATCACATGTGTGGAAAACAGAACATGTTTTTTGATCTTGACAAAAGCTTTCGAGAATCAATGAAGCTTGGCAATGACTCCAACCTTACTGTACAAGGGAAAGGAAACATTCAAATGGAAGTAAATGGGTTTGTGCATGTAATCACAGAAGTTTTCTACGTACCAGACCTAAAGAATAATCTGTTGAGTATTGGCCAATTACAAGAAAAGGGGCTGACAGTTCTTATTCAACGTGGAATATGCAAAATATTCCACAAAGAGAAAGGCTTAATCATGGAAACAACAATGACACATAACAGAATGTTCACTGTGCATGCTCGTTACACACCAAAGGAACTAAAATGCTTCTCCTCACTAATCACAGATCAAACAGACCTTTGGCACTGTCGGTATGGACATCTCAGCTGGAATGGGCTCAAAGTGCTCCAACAAAAGAACATGGTGAAAGGGTTACCTCCGTTTAAAGCCTCCCAAAAGATTTGTGAAAATTGCTTGGTGGGAAGACAACATTGTGATCCATTTCCTAAAGCAAGCCTGTGGAGAGCCTCCAACATTCTTCAGTTGGTGCATACTGACATATGTGGACCAATTAATCCAGTTTCAAATGGCAAAAAAGGATATCTTATTACATTCATCGATGATTTCAAAGAAGAAAACTTGGGTGTATTTCTTGATGGAGAAATCAGAAGCTCTTTCCATATTTAAATCTTATAAAGCCAGAGTTGAGAAGGAAACTGGATTTTACATACGGAGCCTTAGAACAGGCCGTGGGGGAGAATTTACGTCACAGGATTTCACTGACTTCTACAATGAGCATGGTATTCATAGACAACTGACGACTGCCTATACACCTCAACAGAACGGTGTCGCAGAAAGGAAGAACCGCACTATTATGAATATGGTGCGAAGCATGTTGACAACAAAGCAAATTCCCAAGACTTTTTGGCCTGAAGCAGTAAATTGGACGGTGCATATTCTAAATCGCTGTCCAACTCTAGCTGTGAAGAACAAAACACCTGCAGAAATGTGGAATGGGCACAAGCCATCGGTGGATTATTTTCGAGTTTTTGGTTGCATTTCTCACGTGCATGTACCTGACAGCAAGAGAGTAAAGCTTGATGCCAAGAGTCTAAAATGCATTTTACTGGGGTCAGTGATGAATCTAAGGCTTTTAAGTTATTTGATCCAATTTCAAATAAAATAATTATTAGCCGAGATGTGGTATTTGAAGAAGATCAGTAATGGAACTGGGATGATGATCACAAACAGGCCATATTTACTAAGCTTGAGTGGGAGAATGAAAAAGAAGCAGAAGTTGAAAATGAAGGAAATGAAGAAGAGTCTGATGACTGTGAAGAATCTGTCTTCAACGAAGAAACTGGTGAAAGTGAACCTGATGGAGGTAATATTGAAGCTGATGGAGATAACATTAATATCTCACATAAAGAACACTCATCTCATGAGATACGAGCACGAAGACCACCAGTGTGGATAAGAGATTATGAAACTGGACAAGGCCTCTCAGATGAAGAAACTGTTAACCTAACACATTTAGCCTTGTTCACTGACGGAGATCCCATTACATTTGTTGAAGCTGTGAAGTCTGAGAAATGGAGAAAAGCCATGGATCAAGAGATACAAGCTATAGAAAAAAATGACACATGTGATTTAACAGTGCTGCCATCGGGAGGAAAAACTATAGGAGTAAAATGGGTGTTTAAACAAAATTCAATGAAAATGGAGAAGTGGATAAGTACAAGGCTCGGCTAGTTGCTAAGGGGTATTGTCAACAACATGAAATTGATTACGCTGAAGTTTTTACACCAGTAGCTCGTCTGGACACTATACGAATTGTTATATCCATTGCTTTGCACGAAAATCTTGGGTGATCTACCCGACTTGATGTCAAGTCGGCTTTCCTGCATGGAGAAATTACTTGAAGAAGTCTTTGTTGAGCGGCCACCAGGATATGAACAAAAGGGGCATGAAGCTAAAGTTTATCGACTAAAAAAGGCATTATATGGACTCAAACAGGCTCCTCGCGCCTGGTATAGTCGCATTGAAACATATTTCAGCAAAGAAGGTTTCATCAAATGTCCTTATGAGCATACATTATTCATTAAAACTGCAGGTGGAAGTAAAATTTGATTTTGTGTCTTTATGTTGATGACCTTATCTTTACTGGCAATGATAACGCCATGTTTGAAGAATTTAAGAAGTCCATGAAAACCGAGTTCAACATAAGCGATCTTAGGCGAATGAAGTACTTCCTTGGCATTGAAGTATTACACAAGGCGAGATGGTATCTTCATTACTCAATGGAAGTATGCTCAAGAGATTTTGGAAAGGTTTAACATGGCTCGGTGTAACTCAATACATAACCCCGTGGTTCCTGGTTTTAAACTCACGAAAGATGAAGAGGGAATGGCAACTGATAGCACCGTTTACAAGCAAATGGTGGGAAGCCTAATGTATTTGACTGCCACACGCCCTGATTTAATGTTTAGTGTCAGCTTGATCAACAAGTATATGGAGCGTCCTACCGATTCTCACTTCTAGGCAGCAAAAAGAATTTTGAGATATATAAAGGGCACGACTGGTTTCGGGATATTCTACAAAAAAGGAGGAAGTGAAGAACTTGTAGGGTATTCGGATAGTGACTATGCTGGCGATCAAAATGACAGGAAAAGCACGTCAGGATATGCTTTTGTCATGAATTCGGGAGCTATTTCTTGGTCTTTAAAGAAACAACTGGTGGTTACTCTCTACCACTTTGAAGCCGAGTTCGTTCTTTGCGGCCTCAAGCACATGCCAGTCGTGTGGTTGAGAAGAATTCTGACAGTCCTCAATCAAGAGCAAAGCAGTCCAACTGTGGTGTTTTGTGGTAATATATTAGCAATTAAACTTTCAAAGAATCTTGTGATGCATGGTCGTAGTAAGCATATAGATGTAAGATTCCATTTTCTTCGTGATCTTGTTAAGGATGGGATTCTGGAGCTAATTCATTGTTCTACACAGCAACAAGTTGCAGATATTCTAACAAAACCGTTGAAGCTTGATACCTTTCTGAAAATACGAAATCTGCTGGGGGTGCATGAATATCCAGGTATAAATTGAATGACAATGACATTCAGTTTAAGGGATGATGATGAATTATCGTTAAAGTTCCCCTGTTTTAAGCTTATCTTTATTAAGTTGAATAATTCCTCCTTAACTTGAGGAACAAGATTGTTTTTCTGTTAAAGTAGTCATGCACCACGATTATAGGATTTTAAATCGTGGATGGTTGTTTTTCCTTCTTTTAGTGTAAGGCTATTTAATAGCCACAACAGTTGCTCAATTATGAATTAATTCCTCCATCTTTTGTGCAATCAAACCTGGCAAAGCTCTCTGTTTTTTCTTTGTTTAACACAGAGCACTGTAAAAGACCTGTATTTACTCCCTGCTCTTCCTCGGGATAAGTGGGTGAATGGGTGCGTGAAGGACTGAAGGCACGTGGTGGGGTGGCAGTCAATATATGCTGGAAAGAAGGCGGTCTTCACGAAGTTGGTCTTTGGTTGAAGAACCATAATTCTTTTAGAGGAGCTGTAGTAAAAACAAATTTATCGCCTGTAGAGTGTAGAGTGTAGAGTCTACACATTTAATAAACAGTTGAGATACAGAAAAACATATACTCTACCATCAGCAGCTTCTTCTTGAAAGTAGAGATGAGTGTCTTTAATTAGACAATATTAATATTATGTTCCGTAATAAATCTGTCTAGTAACAACGAATTCTTTGTATATCTCCAGTAAAGAAAGAAAAATAGCCTTAGTTGTTTTAGTTTGAGACTTCTGAGTATCTTCTGTTATGTGGTGATTACAGATTTGGGCAAATACATTCAGAGATCATGAAACCTGAAACTAACCTAAGCCAAATCCCACAACTTCTTACAACAAACGGCTATTGTCATTGCTTGAAGTCGTAAGAAAAGGTAGTTTTGTGGAAACTTAGATGGAAGTATTATTAATGAGTTAAAAAACATATGAAAAATGAGTAAACACTTGTTGGAAAACTTCATAATTGACGGGATCTCTGGCTCCTATCGAAGGCATGGCAACTGATTCCCGGATCTTTCTGTAAAGAAGATGTCTCCCTTGAACAACAAGCCATTTAAATGGCGGAAATGAAGACGGGTCGGGAGAATCAGATAGTTCTGATTATTATCAGTCAGCTATGATATGTTACATACTCATTTATGAATTATTGGGACGTAGCTAATCACAAACAAAGATAAGCTTAATAAAAAAAAAAAAACACATAACTTTCAAATTACTGAAATTTGATTCTAGAATATTCTACAAGCTCAATTCTTTAAGAGGATTAGGATTAGTTAGTTCTAACAAAAATCTTTAAATTAGAATTAGGCCTGGAAGAAGATATTGCTTAAGCGTTGTTTTTCTTTAAAATTTTTAATTTTTTAATTTAGTTTTTTTATTGTTTTTCCTATTGATTTTTGAATTTTGAGCAGGAGAGAAAATATTCAGTAGTGAATTAGAATGCTAGTTATGAAACACTTTTCAACGAAAATTCTACTTTCTCTGTGTTTATTTTCTTTTTATATGCTTGAAAAAATTATGTCAGCTAACAACATCTGACACAATAACTACAAACCCCATCCGTATGCTAACTGATTCAGCTAACAATATGTAATATGCTGAAAGTAATTAATGCATTGGAAAAGGGATTTATACTCTTTTATGAGTAGCTAAGGGTACAAAATATTTGAGGGATATTTTAGGTCTTTTTATATATTTTTGATAAATATAAATAGAAAGTTAAAGAAAAAGAGAAGAAGAATACTTCTCTTGAGAGAGAGAGAGACAAAAGAAAAGAAGAGGGGAAGAAGGAAAAAGAAGAGAAAGGAGGAAGAAGAGAAAGAAAATAAGAAGTAGAAGTTAGAAATAAGGGTTTCTAAGGTAAGATGTTAATGTTTTTATACTTGAATATTGGTTGAATTTGATTTTAGAATTTGGATGATTTAAGATATTTAATTGATGTTTTAGGATGTTAGTTTAACTTAAATTGTTTGATATGATGTTTGAAATTATAGATTTTTAAGAACCATGGTGATTATTTTAGGATTTGTAGTTTGGAAAACTAGTAAATCAGGATTCTGAGATCTCAATCAACTAGTCAACTAGTTGATCAATTTCAGTTGACCGGTTTGCCTAATGGTCTTGGTTGATCGAACAGTAGGGGTTGATTGGTTCTTTTAGGTTCGATCAATTTAGAAAATATTCGGGATCGATTGAGTGGCTTTGTATCGGTTTTATACTTGCGTACTAATTTTAGAGTTATAATCTTTTATGTTATTTGTTATGAATCGTTTTCGAGTAATTTTTGTATTCGTTATAGGTTCTTTTGATATTTCTCTTAATGATCCTCATTAATCTTAGTCTTCAGTTCTATATGTGTTTGTCTTTTGACTTTGTTTTTTGTATGAGTAAAATAGTCTTTAATATGCATGTAATATAAATATGAATAAATTGATTATATGACAAGTACAACTGATTATTTCTTGAATATTTATATATGTTGTTTTATGTTCGAGTATTCATCCATTCTTGAATTTGCACTTGTATTCTGTTGAATTAAATTATATTCAATATGATATTCATTTACTATAATAATTTTACAAATATCTGTTATGTCTTGATATTATGATACTTGTTAGAAACTCCATACCAATAGAGAATAATTAATCTACGTACTCATAATAGTATGTATACCTAGCTAATAAAAAAAACATTAGTTTGTGACGACTGATCCTCCCATAATAATTAAGGCCACAAACCTCTCCTATTATCAGAACCTGAAGGTTCTATATGTTATCTAACATGTATTACATTACCATATGCTAATATATATATATATTAGATTTATTTGTCTATTATATCTATAATATATATATTAAATATTATTTCTTCGCTGAATTGATTCAACTCATTCCTTTTTATTTATTTTATATCCAGATTTTTAATTTTTATTAGTAGATTGATTTTGTTGAGATTTACTACTATTTTATTTGTTGGGATATCTTGCTTGTTTTGGTAAAGTTTTTTTTTTAATTTTTTTTAATTTAATATTTTAGACCCTTTATTATTATACTATTTTATTTAAAGTTTGGATTTTTTATATTATAATAAGTTTTACAAGGATTTTATTGATTTTAAAAGTTCATAAAATATAATAAAAATTTATATAATTTATATAATTTATTTTATTAGAAGTATATTTGAGATTTAGTGTAAATGATGCCCGCAGTGCCCGCCGCCAGTACCCGAAATTCGAGTTGTGACACAATATCTACAATCTGTCTCAGCAGTCAGCCGCAGGCACCGACCTCCTCTTTAATGCTAACTGATTCAGCACCCACTAAACGGGACAAGAAAAACAAACTAAAGACAATCTATCTAGTTTCTCTCGTGATTCCTCTGTCCCCGTATCCAGCTAGCGCCACGTTTATGTGAGAGAAAAAAATTGATTGTAGCCTTTCACAAAAACACTTACCATTGAAAGAACTTTGCTGCAACTTGTCTTGCCGAAACTATGGCCACGGATGCGACTCGAAATCTTGATTCCACGTTGTGTATGAAACCGATCCCTTCAAAAAGTTAATGCCAAAAAAATAGATAAAATGGGTCCACACTGAGATACGCTATTGCAGCTACAAGCATTCAATAGCTCCCCCCACGCACTTGCTAATATATAAGAGTTCACACAAACCTTTTAGCTTTCAGTGTTTACCCCTCATGTTTTGGTGAAATGGAAGATAAGGAGTGGGTTCTGGTGCAGCGTTCTACAGAGAAGGATTGGTGGAATCCGAGTTTGATGGAGGATAACAATGGAGAAAGTTCTAAGCCATTGAAGGTTACCTTTAGTGGGCCAGCTAAGCATTGGACGGACGCAATTCCGATTGGCAATGGCAGGCTTGGTGCCATGATTTGGGGTGGTGTTGCATTAGAAACTCTCCAACTTAATGGTGACTAAAGGAAAATGACTGTTGCTTTTGTTTCAAGATATGGAAATTCTACTTAATGAGCGCTTCCAGGAAAAAACAATTCTTACTTTTCAGTTAAAAATGAATTTTTGTAGTTGATTATGGTATTTGTGGTTTTAGCGCTCAATCTTTGATTATTAGGAAAAGATTGTATACTTTTCTTTAGGTCATTGATCTGGAACATCAGATTTACATTCTGTATGATTTGAACTGTTTTGATTCTACCAGGCTTGTGCAATATTGCTTTTCTGATTAGTTCCTGTGGAGATCTACTATATGCATGTTGCTGATTGGTTGTTAGGAAATTGGAGATAAGGTGTTTTGGTTTTATATGCTTTACGATAATTCAGTTTGCGACCATGGGAAAAAGGGTTTTTTTTTTCTTTAATGAAGAACATCTCACTTTATGCTTTATGCCAATTGAGTTTGATTTTCCTTTATTTGTTACCAAATAGAGTGAGTGAAGTGTTATGGTCTCAGTTCTCAGCTTTCACTATAGATCAGTGAAACAGAGCTGCTTGTCTGCTTTGTCTGATATATGATAAACTTGCCCCTCATCTTCTCTTTCTCTTCGAGGAAAGCTCACAGTATTACTATCTGGACTCTCTTGTAGACGATACACTCTGGACTGGAATCCCAGGAGACTATACTAACCCTAATGCTCCAGCAGCCCTGTCAGAGGTCAGAAAACTTGTTGATAATGGCCAGTATGCCGAAGCTACAACTGCAGCAGAAAAACTTTCAGGAAATCAATCTGATGTATGTATCATTCTCAGGTGTCATTTATTTTGCTCCTTTTTATTCCCCCACAAGTAAGTTTCTGGCAATTTATAGATCTGTTAAGCTTATTGTTAGACTGATGAGCACTCGCCATTCGAAGCAATTGATTTGAAATCCCAGTTGCTTTAAATGTTGATAAAAGATGCAAACAGTGCGTCAGTTATGAATATGTTATTTGGTTAATTGGAAATACGTCAGTTATGAAGATGTTATATGGTATAAATTCTGAAAATTTATCAATATTAATCATGTAGTACTTTGAAGTTGAGTGTAGTGGTGAAAGCTTGTTTAGTTATCCTTCTGAAACATGTGTAATAGGAACACCTTAGTGGATTGGTGCATATTCTGAGCAGGCGACTCTGGTATTTTTTATTCTAATCTTATCATAGAGTAATACAGAATATAAGCTAGGCGATTGAGCACTGACATAGCCAAAAGTGGAGGATGATAGATTGGGACTTCCTGGCTCTGGGTTGGTGCCTAGTGCATAAATGCTTGGGCCAGGACTTCCTTTACCCCAAACCAGTAATATTTTCTCTGGCCAGGCCTACTGCAAAAATTTATCCTAATAATTATTTTCTGCTGTTAAAGGTTTACCAACTACTTGGCGATATCAAGCTGGAATTTGATGATTCACATCTCAAATATGATGAGAAAACATATAAGAGGGAGCTGGATTTGGACACAGCAACAGCAAGAGTAAAATATTCTGTGGCTGATATCGAATATACGAGGGAACACTTCGCTTCTAATCCTAATCAAGTGATTGTGACAAAGATTTCTGGGAGCAAACCAGGGTCTGTATCATTTACAGTGTCTCTGGATAGTAAGATGAGTCATCATTCATATGTAAAAGGTGAGAATCAGATTATAATAGAAGGAAGTTGTCCTGGTAACAGGTATGCACAAAAGCTGAATGAAAATGACAGTCCACAGGGAATTCAGTTTACTGCAATTCTCGATTTACAAGTTAGTGAGGCCAGAGGACTGGTTCGTGTTTCAGAAGATTCGAAATTGAGGGTTGAAGGTTCAGACTGGGCTGTTTTACTTTTAGTGTCCTCGTCTTCATTTGACGGGCCATTTACTAAGCCTATCGATTCCAAGAAGAACCCTACTTCAGACTCCCTGAGTGTATTAAAGTCAATAGGCAATTTGTCGTACGTTGATCTATATGCACATCATTTGGATGATTATCAGAGTCTTTTTCATCGTGTTTCACTCCAGCTTTCAAAAAGCTCCAAGAATGTTTCAGGAAATGCATCTTTGACTAGAAAGGAACATATGCCCTTTAAGAGTGATATATCTTTGAAGGGAAGTGAAGATGATACAGTTTCGACTGCAGAGAGGGTGAAAGCCTTTCAAACTGATGAAGATCCATCCTTGGTGGAGCTTCTATTCCAATATGGTCGATATTTGCTTATTTCTTGTTCAAGGCCTGGAACCCAAGTGGCAAATCTGCAGGGTATATGGAACAAGGATCTTACACCACCATGGGAGTACGTTCAGCATTCCTCCCTCTATATATTTTTTTGGTTACACAATCACTATAATTTTTTATTGCTTGATTTACATTTTCTACACTACATTTATATTTCAGAAAATGTATTGTCCATCCCCCCAAAAAAGAGGGTGAAAGAAAATAAACAAGATAGCTTTCTTTTGTTCTATCTTTCTTACTGCACCCATGACAGTTTTCTTTTCTTTTCTTTTTTGGTGAAAAAGCCTGGGCTTCAATTGCATTCCTACATGTTAGTTTAACAACTTAAACAACTTTCTCTCAGGATAAGTAATTACCATTATTATGATGCATCCGATTTCCTGCAGCTTTTTGCATCAAAAACTTCTCTCTTGATGGTTCTCTCTCTCTTGTTTTTCAGTGGTGCTCAACACTTGAATATAAACCTACAAATGAACTACTGGCCTTCTCTTTCTTGTAATCTAAAAGAGTGTCAAGAACCCTTGTTTGAGTACATCTCCTCTCTGTCAATCAGCGGGAGCAAGACTGCGAAAGTAAGTCTCCTTTCCAACCTCCTCTGCTGGTCCTTGCATTTCTTTTAGTCCATATATTATGTAAAGGCTTCATGAATTTTCTTTGGAAGGGGACTTTCTTTAGTAGTGAGCCTGTGGATAAAACACTAAAAAGATTTGCCCAGGCCTTAAATTTTCTTCAAAATGTCCATCCGCTCCCCTTTGTACCTGGGAATGCGTAACTTTTCTTATTTGGTACTGAATATTACAGGTGAACTACGAAGCAAAAGGTTGGGTTGCACATCAAGTTTCTGACCTGTGGGCGAAAACATCACCAGATGCAGGTCAAGCTTTATGGGCTTTGTGGCCAATGGGTGGCGCCTGGCTTTGTACACACTTGTGGGAGCATTATACTTACACGATGGACAAAGTAAGATTCCAAATCTCAGCAACTTGGTACTTCTAGCTGATATCAACACAAGTGTGGCATCTGCTAACAAGGCACACCAAATCGCAGTATTGAAAAATAAGTATCAGGGAACACCTTACTCGGTTTTAGTGATCCTAATGACTCTTCAGAGATCCATGGTCATTTTTTAGTAAGTGTTCCATTGATCTCTTTGCTGTGGTAGTAATTAGGAAAAGAAAAAGAAAAGAAAAACAAGAGGCCAAGGGAATGGAGAAGTAAAATCTGAAGCCATAAGACAGTCCCCTCTAACAAGTTAGTGGTCTTTGCTGGTGAAGCACTCAACTCATACTAGTATTTTTGCCCTTGCCATTGTTTCAACTTCATGCACTGGTACAGAAAGACAAGCATTTATACTTTATAGGTCCAGGGAAGTCATACCTAGGATCCAATCCATTATGACATTTCAGGAAAGGGTTTGAGTGGCATTATTGCTTCATTGTTTGTTAGACAAAGAGGCTTGCACTTAATATTAACTGATTAGTGAAACAACTGCTGTCCCTTTAAAGAAACTGATAAATAAGTTGAGTGAAGATATTTTCGTCTGGAAAATAATTCCTCTGAAGGGGGTAGGAGAATCTCTAAATTGTAGTTACTACCATTGTTAAAGGTGGTTGACTTTAGATTTGATGCTCTACGGAAAGGGTTATAAGAAAAACTCGGAGAGTCTAGAGTTTTGAAGTAAGTTGCCATGGGCTAATACCATTTATGACATCCATAAGCACCTGTGATGACAGAACATCCATGATAATTGTTTTAACTTTTAACTGCTCTAGGAGACATCATTATTCATCCTGTACCAAAGAGCTTTATATGTGTTTTGCTTGCAAGTTAAAATAGGTATTACATATGTTATTTGTAAATTGATGATTGTTAACATAGTGCTGCATAATTAGGATTTTCTAAGAGATAAGGCATACCCTTTATTGGAAGGATGTACATCATTTCTGTTGGATTGGTTGATTGAAGGGCCTGGAGGATATCTGGAAACCAACCCGTCAACTTCTCCAGAACATATGTTTATTGCTCCAGATGGTAAACCTGCAAGTGTGAGCTACTCATCAACTATGGACATGTCAATCATAATAGAAGTATTTTCTGCAATTGTTTCTGCAGCTAAGGTGATACTCTTTTTCCCAGTAACGGTAGTTCAGTCTTTTACTTTTGTTGACTCCTTATCTGTGTATGCTCGTAAGTTTATTACAAACAGATTCTGGGAAGAAATGAGGATGAACTGGTTCAAAAAGTTCTTGAAGCTCTTCCTAGGCTTTTACCAACAAAAATTGCTAGAGACGGTTCCATTATGGAGTGGGTATGTTTCTTGACTCGAGTTTCTCAATTTTTCCTGAGAAGTTAAAAGATCCAGTACAAATAATAATTTTTTTCTCTGATCAGAAATTGTATCATATTTCATGGTTAAGAAGTTTTCTCTATGCTTTTGACAGGCACAGGATTTTCAGGACCCAGACGTTCACCATCGACATGTATCACACCTCTTTGGCCTTTTTCCAGGGCATACAATAACTGTAGAGAAAACTCCAGATCTATGTAAAGCTGCAGGCAATACCCTTTACAAAAGAGGTATATATCTAATGCCTACATACTGGATAGGTAATTGGTCATGAAATGCGCAGTTTAGTTTAAAGACGTTTTCAGAAAAGATGGTAACTAAACCGTGAAACAGAAGATGACAAATGTTATCTTCTGATTGCCCTTCTAAAATTTGATTTTGTAGAAACACCTTCACGCCATTGTGGTGCTGAAGATTTTAGAGCTACTTTGTTTACTCAATCTCAAATTGAGAACTTGCATGCAACTATGCTGTTTGGCTATTGATTCTGATGGCATGGTAACTGCACTGAAGTAATTATAGGGTCATTTCCCGTTTACTCTAGTTAAGTCTGAAGCGTTTGCTTTACAAACAGGAGAGGATGGTCCAGGATGGTCAACCATGTGGAAAGCTGCACTGTGGGCACGCCTTCACAACAGTGAGCATGCGTATAGGATGGTCAAGCATTTGTTTGTCCTGGTGGACCCGGAAAATGAAGGCAATTATGAAGGAGGATTATATAGTAACTTGTTCACTGCACACCCACCTTTCCAGATTGACGCCAACTTTGGGTTAGCAAAATTCTTTTTTAATTTTCTGTGAATGAAAGTGCAAGCAATCATCAGTTCTATATGTAGACTTCAGCAAAACATGGATTCTTGACAAACATTTCCTTTTAACAATTATGCAAGTTACTGAAAGATCTCATAGTTTTTCAATATTTATTTTCATTTCAGTTTTCCAGCAGCGATTGCAGAAATGCTAGTCCAGAGCACTGCGGAAGACCTGTACCTGCTCCCTGCCCTTCCTCGGGATAAGTGGGCTAATGGCTGCGTTAAAGGACTGAAAGCACGTGGCAAACTGACAGTCAATATATGCTGGAAAGAAGGGGATCTTCGTGAAGTTGGGCTTTGGTCGAACGGACAGAATTCTCTTAAACGATTACATTATAGAGGAACGACAGTGAAAGCAAATTTATCGCCTGATAGAGTTTACACATTCAATAGAACGTTGAAATGCATTAAGAAACAACCTCTCCCATCAGCAGCTTCCTGTTGAATGTTGAGATTTAATCAATTCTTTGAAAGAAAAAACATTGAACTTTCGTGAATAAATCTGTCACGAACAGAAGGAAAGAAGGCACAAACGAGCAAAGGGGAAACTGAAACAGGATTTTGAATTTAAATAAATGGAACCAAACGGCTGCGTTTTGTGCAGCTTCATTTTATATTTTAGTAGGCCAGCTGGTACAGCCACGTAGTGATGCCACGCTGGCATTTACAATATTGTCTTTAAATTCCCTAATCATTGTAACAGAAAGGTGTGGAAAAATTATAACAGAATTCTTGGATTCTATCCCCTGTTCTCTCTTTCTCTCAACACGTTCTGAACGTGATAATCTTCTTCTCCCTTCTCAAACCTCTTTCCCCTTCGTTCCTCCCTTGCTTTATTCAAGGCTTCCCGTTAACCCGCAAATTGGTATCGAGCCCTCATCTTTGGATTCAACAAATGGCACCGTAAACTAGATCCCAAGATGTAAGAAGAATGGATGATTCTTTGGAAGCTGCTAATCAAAGAGTCAATGGAATAGAAGTCAAGTTGCACGCTCAGTCAGATGACCTAGCCCAGCTGAAAGCCATGATGAAGGAAATGGCAAATCAACAAATCTCTATTAAACAAACTCTGCAAACCTTGGCGGGTGAAGCAAGTTCCTCCCAAGATGTTCGAATGCCCCAACACCCCGCCCGCCAAGAACCAAGATTGGACAGAGAAGGACCACCTACCTACAGTCACGCAGACCCGCGAGATTTCCCTTCTTTTGAAGGGGAAGAAGTGCATAAATGGTCGTACAAATGCAACCAGTATTTCGACTTGGAAGAAATTCCCGAGACCGACAAACCGAAACTAGCTTCATATTATTTGGATGGCTTGGCACTTTACGGCATCGAAATTATACCGAAACCTAGAAGGACATGAGGTTACATGGGTAGAATATGTGGATGCATTGTGCTGTCGATTTGGAGGTCAAAAGGACCCCTTAGAAGAACTCACTGAGCACAAGCAGGAAGGAGACTTGGAAGGTTATATCAGGGACTTTGATATGCTATGGAATAGAGCACAAATCTCAGAGAAGCAGGCCTTGGTGTTCTTCCTAGGAGGCTTGGAGGTAGAAATCAAGAACCTAGTAAAAATGTTCGAGCCAAAATCACTCAAACAAGCTTACAACCTAGCTAGGTTGCACAACAATACCCTCACATACCGAAAAATCACCCCTCATTACCCAAAACAACATAGCCAGGCAAGTTCCAACTCCCAGCCTGTAAAATTTACATATCCTGCCAACACTTACAAGACCAACCCCAGTCACCCCCTCAATCCTTCAAAACCTTCCCCACCAGCCTTGTTGCCTACTCCTACCAAACCACCCTTCAACAATAATAATGGATACCCTAACCACAAACCCGCGCACCTATCGAACCAAAGAAATGGATGAAAGAAGAGCCAAGGGCCTATGCTTTTGGTGTGATGATAAGTTCGTACCGGGCATAGATGCGTAAACCGCAAGCTATATTCCCTCCGTCATAGTAGAGGATGATGGAGATAATTCATCGAAGAAGAGGAAACCATGGAGGCAAGGAATACGTAGAAAATCTCACCCCTCATCTATCTCTCCAAGCAATCCATGGCACAGGAGGATGTCAAACCATCAAGGTATGGGGAAAGATAGAAAAATGTCCCATCTTAATCTTGATTGATTCGGGCAAGTACTCACAACTTCATCCATGCCGATCCGATGGACAAACTTGAATGCCCCACGACAACCATAAAGCCTATGGTGGTGGAGGCGGCTAATGGTGGCACCATGTCTTGCACTTCAAGATGTAAGAACCCGCGAAGTGGAAGATGCAAGGAGTTCGGTTCCTGTGCAGTACATATATGTTATGAAGTTACAAAACTATGATATGATTTTGGGAATCCAATGGTTGAAGCCGCTAGGAAATGTCTTGTCCAACTATGAAGATAGATGGGTATCCTTTTGGTGGCGTAACGAGAAGTAACTTTAAGAGGAGAAAATCCTAGACTTGCTCAATCTATACGCCTAAAGGAACTAAATGGACTGCTTAGCACTGAAACCTTATTATCTGAAGTCAGGCTTTGCAGCTTGAGAGTGGTGGGAAAGGCTGATCTGGTAAACCCTGCTCAGGGAATACCACAGGCTGGGGAAGACAATGAGGACTCACCATTACAGACTCTACTAACAGCCTACCAGCATATTTTTTGTGATCCCCGAGGGTTGCCCCCAGCTAGGAGACATGATCACAAAATACCCCCAGGACGAGAGCCAGGCATCAATTTGAGATCGTACAAATACTCGGGATTACAAAAGGATACTCTAGAGACTCTAGTGGCTGAAATGCTTGGAGGCGGACATAGTGCGGCCAAAGAGGCAGTCCCTTTGCCTCTCTAGTGGTGCTTGTGAAAAGAAGGATCGACTTGGCGGTTTTGTGTTGATTTTAGAGCCCTCAACAAGATCACTATCAAAGATAAGTACCCTATTCCTATAATAGATGAACTGCTAGAAGAACTAGAAGGGGCCGCCATCTTTTCGAAAATTGATCTAAGGGCAAAGTTACCATCGATTCGCATGGTCTCGAAGATGTTTTTAAAAGCAGCCTTTAGAACACATAATGGCCACTATGAGTTCCTAGTCATGCCCTTTGGCTTATCTAATGCACCGGCCACCTTCCAAAGTTTAATGAATGATATTTTTCGAGATCATTTAAGGAAGTTTATTTTAGTTTTCTTTGATGATATATTAGTTTACAAGAAAACCATGGCCGACCACTTACAACACCTTAGATTGGTATTTGAATTGCTATGTACCCATCAATTAGTAGCCAAGGAAAGTAAGTGTGTGTTTGGGACACGACAGATGAATACTTGGGACATGTAATCACCAAAGAGGGAGTAGCAACAGACCCACACAAGGTTACTGCTATCTTGCAATGGCCCATACCTACAACCATCAAACAACTTAGAAGTTTCCTAGGCTTAACAGGGTATTATAGAAAGTTTGTGCAAGGTTATGGAACTATTTGCAGCACCCCTTACTCGATTACTACAAAAAGACTCTTTTAAATGGACAAACACAACCACCTTGGCCTTCAAACAACTCCAAGCCGCAATGTCCCAACCCCCCGTGCTAGCCCCCGCCTAATTTTGACAAAACATTTGTAGTAGAAACCGATGCTTCGGGAGTGGGTATAGGGGGGGTACTGATGCAAGAAGGACACCCCATTGCATTTGTAAGCAAAGCCTCAGGTCCTAGACAGCTAGCCCTGTCCACTTATGAGAGGGAGTTGCTGGCCATTGTTTTTGCTGTTACAAAATGGAAGCACTACCTATGGGGCAGAAGGTTTCTCATCAGGACAGACCACTCCAGCCTCAAATTCCTGCTAGACCAGAAGACTACACATGTTGCCCAAATGGGTATGGCTAACTAAGCTATTGGGTTTTGATTATGAAATTGAATATAGAAGGGGTAAAGACAATCTAGTCTGCAGACGCCTCTCTAGAATTTCTCACAATGAGTTGGGTGCATTAACCCTTTCATCCATTTCCACCTCTCTCATGGAAGACATTAAGAAGACTTGGGACACTGATCACAACCTGAGACAGCTTATAGCAGACCTCACCAAGGATGCTAGCTCACACTCCAATTACTCATGGGTTAATAACACTCTCATTCGAAAGGGGAAGGTGGTAGTGGGACAAGCACCGAACTTACATCATCAACTTATCAAACTCTATCATGACTCTGCAAGGTAGGGGGCATTCGGGAGCTACGGTTACTTCAAAAAAATTAGGGCAGGTGTTCTATTGGAAGAAACTCCAAAAGCTGGTGAGGCAATACGTCAGGGAATGTCCAGTTTATCAACAGAACAAGGGGGAAAATGTCAAGCCTCCAGGTCTACTACAACCATTACCAGTACCACATGCTCCTTTTATAGATATTAGCATGGATTTCATTGATGGACTGCCAAAATCAGAAGGGAAGGAAGTCATTTTTGTGGTGGTCGACAGTTTAGTAAGTATGCCCATCTTATGGCCCTCACCCACCCCTACTCTGCCATTACAGTAGCCAAGGTCTTTATGGAAAATGTGTATAAATTGCATGGGATGCCAGCAACAATTGTGAGTGACAGAGACAGCATTTTTCTCAGCCAGTTTTGGAAGGAGTTATTCAAACAAAGAGGGGGTCAATTTGCAATACTCTACAGCCTATCATCCACAGTCTGATGGACAGACAGAAGTGGTCAATAAATGCATCGAGGGCTACCTAAGATGCATGACAGAACCATCCCCGCACAATGGGGACGCCGGGCCGAGCTCCCGTGAATGGTGGTACAATACTAACTACCACTCCTCTACTAAGAAGACACCCTATGAGATCTTATATGGAATGGGGCCTCCAGTTCACATTCCCTATACGCCTACGGATTCACCCGTGGAGGCTGTGGACCGATATTTAACCCAAAGAGAAGACATGTTCAAACTCATCGGAGCAATTTATTGCAAGCACAAAACCGAATGACACAAGCAAGCCAACAAGAAAAGAAGCGAAAGGATGTTTTCCGAGGGTGACTTAGTCTATCCGAAACTACAACCGTATCGACGTAAATCGGTTCACAGCGACCCTCTTACAAATTATCGCCAAAGTATTATGGCCCCTACACAATCATCAAGAAAATTGGAACAAGGGCATATAAACTACAATTACCTGCTACTGCGTGATTCACCCCGTTTTTCACGTTTCCCAATTAAAGAAGCATGTCGAGCAACCATGTGGTGCAAGCCGATCTCCCCATTGTCTCAAAGACAACCCCCGCTACAACCACGTAAAATTGTTGAGAGACAAATGGTCAAAAAGGGAAATACAAAGATCAACTCGCTTTTTGATTCTATGGAAAAACTTACCCTTGACAGTATGCCTGGGAGGATGCCGAGGAGTTTGGGTGGCGATTCCCTCAATTCCACCTTGAGGACAAGGTTGATTTCATGGATGGGGCATTGTCATGAACAGAAGGAAAGAAGGCACAAACGAGCAAAGGGGAAACTGAAACAGGATTTTGAATTTAAATAAATGGAACCAAACGGCTGTGTTTTGTGCAGCTTCATTTTATATTTTAGTAGGCCAGCTGGTACAACCACGTAGTGATGCCACGCCGGCATTTACAATATTGTCTTTAAATTCCCTAATCATTGTAACGTAAAGGTGTGGAAAAATTATAACAGAATTTCTTGGATTCTATCCCCCTCGTCTCTCTTTCTCTCAACACGTTCCGAACGTGATAATCTTCTTCTCCCTTCTCAAACCTCTTTCCCCTTCGTTCCTCCCTTGCTTTATTCAAGGCTTCCCGTTAACTCCGGCAAAGAAATCTGCCAAGGAACTACTGATTCTTTCCATGCTACCATGATTTTAGTTTAAGAAATCTTCTCGTCCTTGTCATTGTTACTCTTGTTTATTATACTTAATGACAGTTTTTGGCCAGATATATTGAAAGACTAAATTAGCTTTCATTCATCATCATAATTGCGTGCAAAGTTTCCCCCCTCTAAAAACAAGAAGTCGTTATAAATCCTGTAGCTAACCAAAGCCAAATCCCACGTCCTCTTATAACTAAAGCGAAATAAATAAATAAAGAAAATAGGAGAGCATGGAAGGTATCAAAGAAAACCCAAGAATTTCACCACCTCTTCTTCTTCTCTAATCTCCTATACCCTCTACACCAAAAACCAAAGTACTCTTTCTATTATCTTTTATCTTTCTTTCTGCGAAAAAAATGCAGTAGAGGCCAATAAACAGCTCGTTTTGAGCACCTGTTCAAGATCAGGATTACATAATCAATATAGAACAGACATTCAAGAAAATAAAATATGGATAAAAGATCTGACTATTTTTTTCGTCTTAGCATTCTTAATATGATGAGTGAAAATGGGTTCATGCTATTCCCGTGGTTGTGTTGCTGCCTCCTCTTCACACTCTGGTGGTTCTCTTTTCCAGGTGCTTAGTTCTTGCCCTGTCTCTTTTATTGGTTTCTATTCCTTAGTATTGTCATCCCCGGATCCATAACCAGCAGATAACCAAGTTCCCTCTTTTTTTATCTATATAAACAAAACAGAATTTTACGCAACATTATAACAAAACTATCCTCGTAATATAAATTGATCATCTTAATATAATTTTAATAATTTATGGAGCATTATCTAGATATAAAAAAGTACAATAACAAAAAAAAAACAGGTTTTGAAGGTCTAACATAAACAACCTACTAAGAAACTATAAGCCTGAAAAAAAAAAAAGAGAGTGAGTTCAACAACTCAATGAAAATATAATATTTATTATATGCATACAAGGTAATAAGACAAAGAGAAACATATATAAATTTGACTTTAGGCTTTTACAAGAAAGTTTCGCAAACAAGCCATAACAAGGAATATCATAAGGTAAGGTTCGTCAAAAAATCAGAATGCAATAAGCAAGTGGCTCTTGACTGTGAGATAATTAGTTCGCACATGTTGGTGACTCTCCCGACCAACTAGAATTCATATATGATGTGCAAAAAAACTAACACTACCCTGTTAGCATGAGTACTTTGACTGACATATGAAGAGTCATATCATAATCAAACAAATAGAATCATATCTCAAAGCTCAACTCATGACATCAATCAAATGAAGAGCTATCAATTTAGAAGTGTATAATGGCTCATATCAAAGATTCAATTCCAATAAGTAATCATGTTTAATCATAAACAATGAATAAATAACAATATAAGAATTATCAAGAAGCATGATCAATTTCATATTAACAATTTAAGTATTTATATTAATCCTCTAACATATGAAAAATTATTCACTCGCCTTACTCAAAAACAGAAAAAATACAAAAACATATATCCAATAAAATCTTATTGATGCCCTGCAGACAAAATATCAGGATTGTCTGAATACAAAATGAGACATACTAAAAAACAACTTTAAAAGAATGTACAATCTATTTAATACACTTAACTTATGGTCTAACTCATGACCATATAAGTTTAGGAATCAAAACATAATTATAAACAGGAATCAATCCACTTGACGATTCGAAACATAACCTAAACTGACCAAACCTAAAAGAATCATTCTTCTCTCACTATCAGGTCAACCGGTTGACCAAAATCCAACACCCAACCGGTTTACTGATTCATCCTAACTAGTGGACCGAAGTCTAGCAGGCCAATTAGTCTATCGGTTCAACCCCAACTGGTTGATCAGTTGGTCGGGAATTCCAAACTAGTTCGCCTAAAATGACATATCATAATTCTAAACCCAAAAACCTCATCAAAATCCAATATTATCAACCTATAACAATTCAGCCCATCACACTACAATCAACTAATTCATCACATATAATCAATTGCACTGTTAATTGTTGATCTTTACGGACAAAATCACTGACGGATTGAAAAGCCGTCGGTGTTATTTGGAGGTTTTCTGAAAAAATTCAATTAATTTAAAATTTTCATATAAATATTACAGACGGAATCACCGACAGGTTGAAAAATCATCAGTGATTGTTGGTGGTTTCTGAAAACTTTTTATGAAATTAAAAATTTAAATTAAATATTACAAACAGAATTACCGATGAAATAATTAAAAAATATTAATATTTAATTATCCATCGGTAAAACCATCGCTAACGCGCCCCAATAAAAAGTTTGAATCCCCTTATTTCACAAGAGACAGACTCATTTATTCTTCTTCTTCTTCTTCTTCATCTTATATGTAAAAAACATCAATATCTATTTCTTTTTCTTCTCTTCTCTCCTCATCTCCTTCTTTTCTCCTCCATGCTCGGGTATGTCTTCTTCTTCTTTCTTCTTTTATCCTCTTAGTTTTTTTTTTAATTAATATGCTTTACAAAAAAATTTCTCCCTCCTTAGCTTCACTTGCAACTACATTAAGGTAAGATTTTTCTTTTTTCTTCTTTTTTCATGATTTTTTCACTATATTTGTTTTTTATTTTATTTTTAATTGTTTTTGTTATTAATAATTGTATAAATGTTGTTGTGAGATTGTTTTTCATACGAGATCAATTTTTAGTTAATTTATTTATAGGATTTTTAAATTTTTAGCAATTGCAACTTCATTTTTTTCATATGAATTTTTTTAGTTGAATTTATTTTTTCATTTTATTTATTTGTTGCAAATTTGTTTGAGTTGATTTTCTTATTCCTTTTTCCAAGAATTTTGAGTATATATTATAGAGTGTTGATTTATGTTAATTTAATTATTTTATAATTTTTTAAAATGGATTTTTTAAAATGTTTTTAAATAATTACCGACGGAATTACCGATGGTCTTTTTCGAGGGATATACCGACGGAATCAAGCGGGTAATTTTTTTTTACCCGCCTGTTCCGTCAGTAAATCCGTCGGTAATAATATTTTTTTATTACCAACGGATTTACCGATGGACTAAAAATTATCGATGAAATATTCACCGACGGAGCATTTCCGTTGGTGATTTCGTTGGTAAATTAATTACGGATGGAATATGAATGTTGTAGTGTTTGTTTGTTTTGCTTAGTTTGAGGCTTCTTGCTTTGTATGTATACCGTGTTTTTGAACCATGCTACTGATTTTTTGTAATCAGTTAAAATGGTGATGGTATGTACGTAGTTAAAATGTTAATGGTGATGGTATGTACGTAGTTAAAATGTTAATGGTGATGGTATGCAGTTGAAATGTTAATGAGTTGGTTTTCGTTCCACTTCTTGAAACTTTTGGTTCTTGATAATGGCTTTGACTTTAAATGTTGATCGGTTTCTTCTACTACTTGTTTCAAATTCATGATTTCTTCCTTTTTATAGTAGTCCCTTTTCTTTGTTTCCTTGAACGGGAACTTACAACTCAAGAAGATTGCCCAAGAAACTAAATCTTCCATATTATATGAATGGTGCTTGAAAGGAGTGATGTGGAGAAGCGAAAGAGAAGTCATTGATTTGCACTAGGCATAGTTAGTAACTTCAGGATCCTTTCAAGAGTATATTGTCGGCTCTCTCTGAGGAATTTGTTTGATATATGAGACAATCACACTTCATTAAACATAACAATAGCAGTAGGTGCAATTGAATGAATCTGTTGTATATATTGAAGAGAAAACAAAACTTTGTTGTTGTAGTTGCAGCAGTAACACACCGCTTTATTGATTTTCAATATGATTATTTATACAATAAGGAAAAACAATTGCAAGATATTCTCCTAGGATATCTGATTTTCTCGTTACATGGAATAAAAATAGCCATTAGACTAGCAACAAACAAACTCTAATACCGTAAACAAACTCGCATTCTCGCGAGATTTTATTTTGCTTCTAGAGTCATTCTTGGTCAACAATTCTCCTCCTTGACTCGAAGCCTGCAAACTCCCAACTTCTGTCTCAAATACTCAAACTTGAGCTTAGGAAGTGCTTTTGTTAAGATGTCTGCATGTTGTTCCTCTGTTTTGCAGTAGAGCAGCTTTACTTCTCCTTCCTGTTGAACTTCTCTTAGAAAGAAAAATTTAATCTTGAAATGTTTTGTTCTGCCATGAAATACTGGATTATTTGAGATCGATATTGCAGCTTGGTTGTCCACAAATAGTTGTGTGCTTTCATTTTGCTTCAAATTCAAATCTGCCAATAGTTTCCTGATCCAAACTGCTTGGTTTGCAGAGGCAGTGGCAGCAACGTATTCAACTTCTGCTGTAGATTGAGCAACAATTTCTTGTTTCTTTGAGCTCCATGAAAAAACACCTGAACCAAAGCTAAAGCAATAACCAGAGGTGCTTCTCATGTCATCAATGTTTCCCGCCTACCACCGTCGCAGTAGCCATGAAGATTGAATTTTCCAACTTGATCAATTTGATCCCATAATCACCGTGCCTTTTATGTATTTGAGGATTCTCTTTGCTGCTTTAAAATGAATTTCACTTGCACAATGCATATATCTAGATGTCTGGTCTGGTTGCTGTCAAATACATTAGACAACCTATTAGGCTTCTGTATAGCTTTTCATCCACTTTTCCAGCCTCCATCTTCCTTGGAAACCTCTCATTTTGATTCATTGGTGTTGTAGTTGGCTTGCATTGTTCCATGTTGAACTTCTTGAGAATTTCCTTTGCATATTTGTGCTGACACAGAAATATTTCATTTTGTTTTTGAAATATTTGCATGCCAAGAAAGAATGCCATCCCTCCAAGGTCTGTCATTTCAAAAATAGACTTTATCTCTTCTTTGAACTTGTCAATTTGCTCTCTACAGCTTCCTGTTATCAGCAAATCGTCAACATAAAGAGATACAACAAGTATCTGTCCTTCAACTCCTTTTACGTAAAGAGTAGATTCACTTAGACTTCTTATAAAGCCTAAGTTTTGCAAGTGAGCATCAATCCTACTGTACCAGCTTCTTGGAGCCTCGCTTTAAGCCGTATAAGGCTTTTTTTAGTTGATATACCCCGATTCTCTTGTCCCGCAACATAAAACCTTCGGGTTGTTCAACAAAGATTTCTTCCTCCAAGTAACCATTCAAAAAGCCGACTTTACATCCATTTGATGTAAAGTCCAACCTTTTTTGTGCAGCAGAAGTACCAGCAAGATCCTTATTGTATCCATCCTTGCAACTAGAGCAAATGTTTCAGAAAAATCCACCCCAAACATCTCGAGCATATCCCTTGACAACCAGCCTTGCCTTGTATTTATTCACGAACCATCAGAATTCAATTTGGTCTTAAAAATCCATTTGAATCCTATGGCTTTTTTGTGTTGAGGTCTATCCACCAATTCCCACGTTTGATTCTTTTATCTTTAGCTCCTCCTTCATTGCATCTAACCATTTCTGATCAGTTGCAGCTTTCTTCATAATTTGCAGTTCTATTGCAAAAGAACATTGCATCTTTGATAGATGTCGCAAGAGTTCTCGTTCCTCTCACAGTACATCATCTATTTCATTCTTCCGATTTTGATCTTCAATATGCTTTTCATCTTTCCAATCCCAAATTTGCCGATTCAAAAAATTGAACATCCCCGCGATGATTACTTTGTTTCTTTAAGGTATGTAGATTCTGTAGGCTTTTGCAACAAAGACTTTAGCCTACAAAATCCCAAATTTTCCAACTTTCTTGTCCAGCTTTGTCTCTCTTATTTTGAGGAATATAAGAGAAACATAAACAACCAAATATCTTCGATTAATTAGCTTTGGTTTGTAGCCAAACCAAGCTTCAAACGGAGTCCTTGTCTGCAGGGGCTTTTGTTGGCGCCTATTCAACAAAAATACTCGATGTATTAGCCGCCTCAGCCCAGAATTTCTTAGGCAGTCCTTTATCATGTAGCAAGCATCTCATCATCTCCATCACTGTTCGTTTTTTCTTTCCACAACACCATTTTGTTGTGGAGAATATGGTGTCATAGTTGGTGTTCAATGTCTCATCTTCACAAAATCATTAAATTTTTTAGAAGTGTATTCAGTTCCATTATCGGATCTGATTACCTGAATTTTGCAGTTGCTTTGAGTTTCAATCCATGCTTTGAACATTCCAAATATGTTGGCAACTTCAGCTTTGAATTTTATAAAGTAAATCCAACACATTCTGGAATAATCATCAATAAAGACAACATAGAACTTACTGCCATTTAGAGATGATGTGTTCATTGGTCCTCCAATATCTGTGTGAATTAGTTGCAACTTCTGTGTAGCTCTCCAGGCTTTGCTTTGTTGAAATGGAAGTCTTGACAGCTTTCCATATTGACAGGCAGCACATGTTGGAAGATCTTTTTCTAATTTGGGTAAGCCTTCACCATGTTGTTCTTTTCCATGAAAAATAATGCTTCATAACGATAATGCCCCATTCTCTTGTGCCAAAGCAATGAATTATTGACTTCCTTGTGTACAGCAGCCTGCTTCTTCTTTAAAATCCAAAGACAAAACTTTTGCCTTTCATTTGAATATTGAAGACTTCTATGCCCTCAAGATCTTCAATCACACAACTTTTATCTTCAAACAACACTTTATAACCTTTGTCCAAAGAACTGGGAAACACTTAACAAGTTTTGATTAATTTCAGGAACATATAGTACATCCCAAATTAATTTAAATCCCGAGTGTGTTTCAATGGCTACTGTTCCTTTGCCTTCTACTTTCAAGTGAGTTCCATTTCCAATCTTGACTTTGGAAATAATATTCTATCAAGCTCTGTGAAGAGCTTTCCATTATGAGTCATATGATTTGTACAGCCGCTATCGATGAGCCAATTTTCTATGAATTTATTTGTGGCTAAACATGATACCACAAACAAATGCTCCTCCTGATGTTGATCATCGGCAACTTTGGCTTCAGTTTGTTGTTGTTGAGTCTTGCATATCTTTTCCATGTGCCCTAACCGACCACACTTAAAACAACGTGCATTAGGACTCCACCAGCATTTATTCTGAGGATGATTGTTTTTTTTTTTTTTGCAGTGAGGGCAGGGAGGAAAGCTTTGAATGTTGCTGGTTTTATTGTTTCTGGTGTTGAATGCAGAGCCTCCAAACTTGTTGTTCTGTTTTTTTCTGTTCTTACCATCACGGTTGTTTTGAGATTTGACAAAGAATGCACCCTCTATAGTTCTTTCTTGCCTCATCAGCCTCCTTTGCTCTTGTGCTTGTAGCGCATTCAACAACTCTGCCAAGGTAATGTTTGACAGATCTTTAGAATTTTCTAAAGATGAGATTGTTGTCTCAAATTTCTCTGGAATTGTTACTAGAATTTTTTAAACAATTCTAGAATCAGAAAAATCAGTGCCAAGAAGTCTTACATTGTTAACAATGCTGAGAAGTTTGTTAGAATATTCCTTGATTGTTTCTAATTCTTTCATCTTTTGTAACTCAAACTCTCGGATTAAGTTTAGCACCTGCATCCCTTTGATTCTCTCATTTCCTTCGTATTCTCCTTCCAGAAAATCCCAAATTTCCTTTGCTGTTTTGAGAGTCATTATTCTGTAAAAAATGGTGGGTGAGACTCGCTAAAACAGAGTTGCTTTTGCTTTCAATGTTCTCTCGCTTCTTCTCTCCGTGATTTTTGATTTGTGCAACTGTTGGATTGTCTCGACGAGTTGGCACTTCATATACTTGTTCAACTGCTTCCCATAGATCATTAGCATCAAGATAGGCTTCCATTCTAACAGCCCATACTTGATAATTGATCCCATCAAATACTGGAGGTGCAACTGCAGTAAATGGCATTTCTGAGTTCATACTGGATGTGTTGTGTTTAGATGAAAAGTATTTGAAGGTTATGTTTAGGCTCTCTCAATCTCACAAGTGTTTGAAGGTTATGTTTAGGATCTCTCAATCTCACAAGTCCCTCAAGAAAATCAGCTCTGATACCAATTTGTTGTATATATTGAAGAGAACAAAACTTTGCTGTTGTAGTTGCAGCAGAACACACTGCTTTATTGATTTTCAATATGATTATTTATAAAATAAGAAAAAATAGAATTGCAAGATATTCTCCTAGGATATCTGATTGTCTGTTACATGGAATAAAAATAGCCATTAGACTAGCAACAAACAAACTCTAATACTGTAAACAAACTCGTTCTCATTGAGATTTTATTTTGCTTCTAGAGTCATTCTTGGTCAACGGAATCTGATATATTTGGATCAGCATACAGTTTCATATTCTTGAAATTCATTCAATTCATCTTCCTACCTATCTAATCTAAGCAATGAAATGGAAATATTCTATTTATGGTCGAAATTAATCGAGAACAAGAAATCACTTAGATATCATCTTATGTTCCCTGATTAATTACTCTGTATCTTTTCCTATGAATTAGTGAACCTGGACATCAAGGATGGTTTCACTTGCTGCATCAGCTACATCACCACTTGCACAAGTTCCTGAGGACCTCACACCCAGTAATGAAATTGAAGGACTTCCAGTGAGTAATGAATCATTTCTGCTTTACGAGAATGGTGAAGATTTTGTAAGGACTATGCATCGTACGTGCTGATCATGGGATACCACCGACTCTCAATACAAATCGTGTTGCACTCACCACAACATCGCCTAAAACCCTGATTGCACCCGTTCCTCGGGACTTCGCACTCGAAATGAAACTGAGGCACATCCTGTGTTCATCTTTATATGAGAATGATCAAGCTTTTGACAAAAGCTAATCATGCTGATCATGAGATGCCACTGCCTCATGTTACTAGTCATGTTCCACTCACCTTTATTCATATAAAATATATTTATTATTAATAAAGTTTTTTTTAATATCCATTTATATATTTGATTAATGAATCTAGAGTAAAGATAAAGTTTGAGAAACAAAAATATTTGCATAGAAAATTATAAAATTGTTATAATTATGAGATTTATATTGCATCAAAATATTGTTCCTAAATGTTCATAAACAATGTTTTATTAAGACTAAACATTAATTAGAGTTGTCAATACCGATCGATGTATATTATATTTATTTCTTTATGAAAGGAAGCAGATGCTCTCATAAATTGAGGTATGAAATATATCTGGAACTAATATGCAGGTGTTTGTTAAATGACATGCACACTGAACTGACCCATAATAAAATTTCATATAGAGCGATCACATATGTTTATAAAAAGGCTCAAATGATAGTTATGTAATTAAGTAATCATTAAACTTGATATCACTAAATTATCTTATATATGGAGTGTTATACTTTGATCCTAACCATACATTGTTCTAATCAAAGATAACAAACGAGTAGATATTGGATATAACATAAACTATATGAATATATTTGAATAATCAAGAGAGGATGAATTAAAAAATATTTTATATGTTTTTAAATAGTAATGATTGTGAAATCCTCAGTCAAGATAAAACAAGATTTGAAAAGAGTTTCAAATCTTATTCAAAGAATCAATGATTATAGTGTTGAGAACAAAAATGATTTAACAAAGCAGACATACTCCATGCTATAATGTCTAAATTGAAACATTCTTGATGAAAAGGGATAATAATTACACTGAGAAACTAGTTATTTGAAATATTAAGTCAAACCACTTATGACTTTTCTAATATGAGGGATCATAACAAGTTGTTAAACCTTGTACTTAATCTTCAAATATAAATCAATTAATTATTGAATTGATAATAAATTAAATTGTATAATTTATTTAATCATATTTTATTTAGGATTATGATTTATATTTGGATCAACTTATTTGGGAACCTAATAGGTCACATATATAAAAATAACTGGTCAGAAATTAAAATGGGATGGTTAATCAAGTATGACTTGATTGTAAATAATTTTAAAAATTAAGGATTAGAATGTTATTAATATAGGTAATTACAATTTTAGACCTAGAAAAAAATCAAGTAGGGACTTGATTGAATAAGCTTCTAAAATTATTATAAAATAATATATGTGATATTATTTAAGAGACAAATTGATATTTTATTATTTATAGAGTTTGTAGATTTTTCTATGAATAGAATATTATGCTTTTTATTTTCTGCACATGATAGTATAATAGCACAATACATAAACACATAAATACAAAAGAAAAAAGCAAATACTTAAAGGTGTGAAGATTTTTTTATTGTTGTTTACATGAAATATCATTAGAAATATTTAAATGATTTATGGTTTGTGATAATTTAATTTTAAAATAATTATTCAAACTCTAGATTTATGTTGTGAAATTCTCGAGAATCTTAAAAATATTTAAATTTATCATTTCAGTTGGATGTATGCTTTAAAGCTTTAAAGCCAACAGTATCAGTGTAGGTGACTGACTTTTACAGATGCACAATCTGATTTTGTGAGTTTCTGGTACAGTACTGTAAGCCTGTAAGGTGATAAAAATAGTCTAATTATGAGGTTTATTTCTATTCATACCATCAATACTGATTTTACTCCTGTATGAATTGGGCATTCTTTGGGAAAGGAGATGAAATTTCTCACTAAGATTACATGGTCAAAACTCTAATTGTGAGCAGTAGATAAAATCTGGTGACTGCAAATTATTTTGATGAGTCAGTAATGAAGGAATCAACTAGATAAAATCTGACTGCTTTTGGATGATGTTGACATCATCTAGAAATTGCATAGCATATGAGCTTTTTTCCATAAAAGCAAATCATTTTTCTTAGGCTCATTGAAGTGGTATCTGATCTTCTCTGCATTAACAAGTAGAAGTTGATGAAGAACAGCTTATATTACCTGGTGATTTTTCACTAAAAGGATTCGTCAAAAGAACATGAAAATGAAATGCTGCAACTTCTCCCACTTTATTAGTAACTCCCTGGTTGATAATTGAGATGAGGTCTCTAAAAGTGATCGAATATGAAAAACAACAGGTCACGGGCAACCAGTGTCGGTAATGGGTGCTCGATCAGGACAAAACATAGGTTACTCGGGTCAGGTTCGGCCTTGCACACAACCAAATGTGATCTTACTGTGACCAACTACCTGTCAAAACAAGCCCCGTGGAAAATGTAGGAAAGGCATGGCACTTTAAAACCCTATTTTGGGTCAACAGTCAATAAAATCATTTTGTGAATGGAAGTATCAATTTAGGCTTGGATCCAAAACCAAAATAAGGCTATGTAAGTGATAAGTCTTCGAGGAATGCATTAATCTAAATGCGGAAGATCTGTCTAAAACATCACTTGCTAGTGAAACTTAAAACCGAGCATGAGGTTAGTTTAGTTCTGAATACATGGCATGCATGGTGAGGAGATGCTAGTAAGCCCTTCAACTATCTATCAACAAGTATATATGGCAGTAGTTGCTCTGGGTTTGTTTGAGATAGAAACAACAATTAAATCCGTAATTATCTTCCAGTTTCCTTATTTTGGTCCCTCCTCCTCCAACCTTTCCCAAAAAGGGTGAGGATAGAGGAGTTAGGAGTTCAGTTCTCGTTGGCTATAATAGTTTAGGGAGACTTGGATCAATTAGCCTCAAGTTTCTCAATATCAACAGTAATATCGTGACGAGTGAGCAACACTCCTGGCTCCTCAGTTGCTGCCAGTTCCTTCTCTTGCCTTGAAAGAAACACAAAAAGTTAAAAACAAGGGACACAGAGCACGTCAGGGAAGTATGACAAGCCACAAAACAAGACAAAAACAAAATTGTCACTTTTCCTACGCCAAGCTATTTTAAGAAAATATCATTTACAATCACAAAACAAACTCTACGATTCCCTTCTTGTTTTCCTTTTTTCTTCTAATTCACATTTTCTTCCTTTCTTCACCCACTTGTACTGACAATGGATTTTGGAGAGTGGGTTTTTGTAACACGACCAACCGAGAAAGACTTGTGGAACCCAACTTCAACTGAGTTGGAGGATTCCAGACCGTTAAAAGTCACTTTTAGCGGGCCGGCCAAGTACTGGACGGATGGAATTCCGATCGGTAATGGCCGTCTTGGTGCCATGGTGTGGGGTGGTGTTTCATCAGAACTTATCCAACTGAATGGTAACTTGTTTTCCCAATTTTAATGTTAGTTAACTTTTGCTGTTTGATTTATTGCAATGCATTATAATATAGACGGTGATAATGATATTGTTGAATTGTTTTTTTGTAGAGGACACATTATGGACAGGGACTCCAACTGATTTTACTGACCCTGCTATACCACAAGCATTATCAGAGGTTAGAAATCTTGTTGACAGTGGTAAATTTTCAGAAGCAACTAAAGCAGCAGCAAGGATGTTTGGAAAATATACCAATGTATGTTAAAGTAACACACCCTCCTTTTCTTTCTTTCCTCTCTCTTTTCTAGCGTTGATGTTTTCTTGTTCAAGCCCTTCTCTTTTCTAAATGAAAACAGATGATTAAGATCAATTTTTTGATATACCATCTTAGTTTTTGTGTTCTTGTGCGTTAGTAATGAATTTCTGTTCTGAAGTATTTTAGAACTTAATGGGATTTAATATCACCATTTTTGTGTTACATTCAATTTTAACATTTAATGATTAATTCAATGGAGAGGGTGAGCATATTTTGATGAATTTCGTTTGATGATTTAGGTTTACAAACTACTTGGTGATATCAAGCTAGAATTTAATGGTTCCACATATGCCGAAGGAACGTATTATAGAGAGCTAGACTTAGATACTGCAACAGGAAGAGTAAAGTATACCGTGGATGATGTAGAATTCACAAGGGAACACTTTGTATCTAATCCAGATCAAGTGATTGTGACCAAGATTTCTGGAAGCAAAGCACAGTCTGTATCCTTTGCTGTATCTTTAGACAGCATATTAGAGCATCAATGTTACCTAACAGATGAAAATCAACTTGTAATGGAAGGAATTTGCCCTGGAAAAAGGATGACAACAGAAGTGAAGGCAAATGATGATCCAAAGGGAATGAAGTTCACTGCTGTTCTTGATTTACAGATTAGTAATGGCGCACGTTTGGTACGTCTTCTGGATGACAACAAGTTGAAGGTTGTTGGAGCAGATTGGGCTGTGTTGCTGCTAGTGGCTTCATCTTCATTTGAAGGGCCATTCGTGGATCCTTCAGATTCAAAGAAAAATCCTACTTCTGACTCTCTTCAAGCAATGAACTCAATAAAAAAGCTGTCATATTCTCAGCTTTATTCACGTCATTTAGATGACTTTCAGAATCTTTTTCACCGTGTTTCATTGCAGCTGGAGAAGAGCTCTGCTATTGGAGATGGAGTATCAGAGATCACAGTGATTGAAGATTTCGAAGGGAACAAAGATGTTGTGGTTCCAACAGTAGAGAGAATAAAGTCCTTTGAATCTGATGAAGATCCTTCCTTGGTGGAGCTTCTATTCCAGTTTGGTCGATATTTGCTTATTTCTTGTTCACGCCCCGGAACTCAGGTGGCTAATCTTCAAGGAATATGGAACAAGGATCTTTATCCAGCATGGGAGTATATTCCACTCTCCAATCTTCTCAATTTTTTATCTCCCTCTTTATTTCTATCTATATGTGTAGAAGTTAGTTTTCGAGGGGAACATATGGGAGATCGAAAACAGAAGATTTAGAGTATCAGGAATTTGACTTCTACGTTTCTTTATTGCTCAAAAGTACATGACCATATCTGAACTATTGGTTATTAATAATATCCATCATAAGTTAAAGTTAAATGATGACTTCCACTTCTTTGAGCATCAACATTTCATTTGGACTGCTACTTACCCTTGTATCTCTTTCTTCAGTTCTGCTCCAACCTTGAACATCAATCTTGAAATGAACTATTGGCCTTCCCTGCCTTGCAACCTCAGAGAGTGCCAGGAGCCCTTGTTTGATTTCATCAAATCTCTATCAATCAATGGAAGTAAAGTTGCACAAGTAAGATCCCTTTCCATTCTATCTCATATTAAAAGCATTTTGTTATTTATTTGACCGTTTATTTATAATTTATCCCACTCACTGGACTGTTTGATTAGATTTCAATGGCAGTGGTTCTCCTCAAACTCTAGCCAAATAATTAAGAAATCTCAGATTTGCAGTCACAACTGAAAGCAGTAATACTAAGATGAGGGGTGTCTCGTATTTTCACCTTTTCATTTGGGGTTTCCATGTCAAAATAGCTAGGCTGCCTAGAGAGTCTTGTCCTCAAATCAGCTCTACCTGCTTACACTCGTCATCATTCTACTAGGAAGGTGCAGTACTGCATATTCATGTCAGTGTAGCATCCCTAGGCCTAAAACCAGCAACATCCCAATCTATACCCTTGATCCCTTGTGGTTTTTGTTTTATTCATTCTTCATCCCAAATCTTTCTTACTTGTGTCTCGTAATTTGCAGGTAAACTACATTACAAGTGGTTGGGTGGCGCATCACAGGTCTGACATATGGGCGAAAGCATCCGCAGATATGGGAAATCCTAAGTGGGCAATATGGCCAATGGCTGGGGCCTGGGTTTGTACACACTTATGGGAGCACTACACTTATACACTGGACAAAGTAAGAGATATATTTTTCCACAAATTGTCTGTTACCTCTGTCTTTGATCATTGGCATGCTCATTTTCTTCTCCGTGAACTAAATAGCTGTAGCTCTCCTTAATAGCTGCTGTTATGAAATTTTGAAGGACTGCTAGTACATCCAACCCTTAAAGGCATTTTCAAAGAGAACTTGAAATTCTTCTTCCTTTCTTTCACCTTCAAGTGATTCATCAATGGGGACCGTACCATGCATTTTCATCTGATGACTGAGGGGGCAGGCCGCCTCATTTTTTTGGACAAGATATTACTAAGATTGGATGGTTTCTGTGTTCTTAAGTGGTTCTGCTGCAACTTACATCAGATTATGCCTTCCCCTTCGTTGTTATTTACCATATTCTTGATGAACATCTAATGAAACTTCAGAAATTTTGTTTCTTATTTCGTTCCAGCTTCTCTTTATAATTTTTTGTTAATAGCATAATTTACTTTGTGGGGTCTGTTATGCTGATAATTTCTAAATGATAGGATTTTCTTATAAATACGGCATACCCTCTGTTGGAAGGATGTGCATCATTTTTGGTGGACTGGTTGATTGAAGGGAATGATGGATATCTGGAAACCAACCCGTCAACATCTCCAGAACACATGTTTATTGCCCCAGATGGTAATTCTGCTTCTGTGAGCTACTCGTCAACCATGGATATGGCTATCATCAACGAAGTATTTTCTGCAATTGTTTCTGCTTCTGAGGTAAAGCTTTTATTCTCAACGGCTGTAGTAATCACAATTGTATTTTCTAAATTGTCTAAAAACCATGTATGTTAAAAAACTGTTGAAACAGGTTTTAGGCAGAAGTGAGGATGCCCTTGTTCAGAAAGTGCTCAAGGCTCAACCAAGGCTTTATCCACCAAAAATTGCTCCAGATGGTTCTATCATGGAATGGGTAAGCGAGTAGTTTTCTATATTATGGGTTCTAATCCACATAATGAAGTCATTTCCTGTATTTTAATTGCTGAATCTGACAAGTGAAATTCTCTGTGGTGGTGCAGGCACTCAATTTCAAGGATCCTGCGGTGAAGCATCGACATATTTCACATCTATTTGGGCTGTTTCCAGGGCACTCAATAACCTTGAAGAAAAATCCAGAACTTTGTAAAGCCGCAGAAAATACTCTCTACAAAAGAGGTTAGCATAGATTAGTTGTTACCTTTTCCCTTCAATATAAAATTAGTCTAGGGGCATTTGAGTGGAATTCTTCCATCCTGTTGCATTGCTTTTTCTGTTCTTTCTGTTTCTGATAGATTATATGTTTGAGAAAGGTTTCTTACATCAAAGTATAAAACTGTGCAAGAGTAGCTTTCAAACTTCAAAAAAGTTGCCATGCTTTGAACACGGAAGCTCTTGATGCAAGCGCAAAATGATATAAAAAAGGTGCATTTTGGTTTCGCGGATGATCATTGTGCATGGTAAATGACTTTTAGTTGTTTCAATCTGAATCGAAGAATTCACGCAGCTACAGAATTTCATTGAAGTTCTTGGTGCAAGTGTGCAAAATGATGATATAAAGAGTCATATTCTGGTTTCAACGTCAATATGCATGCTAAAGCATTCCAAGTTTACTTTCAATGAATTGTGCAGCTGATATGCGTTGTCCACAAATGGGGATGGAAAATGTCTTTGAAGTAATTATTTGATCCTTCCTAAAATTTTATGCTGTTCAAAAAATCCATCTCATTCAATGGTCGTGGTTTTAATATTTGAAACTTCAGCAGGCATGGCATTACTCAGAGTATAATAGTCAGGTAATGTTGCTTTTTAATTTTCATTTAACAGGAGAGGATGGCCCAGGATGGTCGAGTGTATGGAAAACTGCTGTATGGGCACGTCTACAGAACAGTGAGCACGCTTATACAATGGTTAAGCATTTGATTAGATTGGTAGACCCGGCGGATCAGAAGATAGGTTTCGAAGGTGGACTATACAGCAACTTATTTGCAGCACACCCTCCTTTTCAAATCGATGCCAATTTGGGGTAAGCAGCATTGTCTGTGTTGTCACTGAAAATGCAATGAACACTTCCCGTTCAAAAGGGCTCATCTTGATCTGGGAGACCATCAGATACCACAAACATCTGTGCATTTCTGATATTAATGATTTCACACAGATGTTCTTTTTCTTCCGCTTCTGGTTCCAGGTTCCCAGCCGCAGTTTCGGAAATGCTTGTCCAGAGTACCATGACGGATTTGTACTTGCTTCCTGCTCTTCCTCGAGATAAATGGGCAAAAGGGTGTGTGAAAGGATTGCAAGCACGTGGGGGGAATACAGTCAACATATGCTGGGACAAAGGAGATCTTCAAGAAGTTGGCCTTTGGTTGAAGAAGGATGGGAGTTGTTCTCTCCAAAGATTACATTATAGAGGAACTACAGTTACGACAAGCTTATCATCTGGGATAATTTACACATTTAATTCACAGTTGCAATGTATAAAGTCGTTCTCGCTTTCAGAAGTGGCCTTCCCTCGAGTTTAGAGATAGTCTTTGTTCAATTTCAATCTTGAAAAGAATATTCCATGAACATGCATTTACAAAGCCAAGGATCCTGCACTCTCTTAAAACAAAGATATTTTGATGATTAAGAAAGAAATTGGCAAAGAAAACAACTTATTACTTCAATAATAATTGTTTTGATAAAATCATTCAAAAGAAAATAATTAACACTGCAAGGATGAAATCATATTTTACTCCAACTAATACAATGGCAAATCGGCAACGACCCCATTTGCTTTCGTCTCCATTCCCCACAACTAGAGGTGAGCGAGCACCTTTTATTTATCTGAATTTTTCGAGCTAATTTGGGCCTGAAAATTGTCAGAAGGAAAGATTTAGGGACACACTTTGGAACACCCTCCTCGTATTAAAAGCATTTTTCTTAATTTATTTAACCTTTTGTCCTTGAGATTTATCCCAGCAACCAGATCGATTGTTCGGTTAAATTTCAACGGAGGAGGGAAGAGGTTCTCCCCAAACTCTGGTCAATAATTAAGAAATTCAGTTGTTGCAGTCAGCACTGTAAGCAGATAAGGGAGAAAACATTACAGAGAACTTAGCGTCACCGCCAGCTTATCATCGAGAACAATTTGCACTTTCTAACAACGTGTGAAGGCACGCTTCCTCCTCTCATGAGTGCCGTTTTGTGAGCTCTCTCGTTCCATAATCGCAAGTTAAAATAAATATATAGAAAGGAAGGAAAGTTCTCTCATCACATACAGCATAGCTCAATTGCAGGCTTTCAACATGTTGGGCCTGGTCATGGGCCGAAAGATACAGCTGTACCCTACACTTCATTTTCATTTCACACCTCCCTCTCATTTCCGCAAAAACCGTTTCACGTTTTCTGCTCTCTAATGGCTTGGCGCAGTGGAGGATCACTCTCGCGTTCGCTCATGTCCGCCGCCAGGGCGCCGACCCCCCGCTCTTCCGCACAGCTCCCCCGCCTCCGTCCGCCGCCTACCTCCTCCCCCCGTTTCCAATCTCGCCGCTTATCCTTCGCTCCTTCCAGGTAGCCGTTCCTCTTAGATTTTTCTTCTCGATTTCTTAGATTAAAACATCATTACCCATTTCTTCTCACTGCATGTGGCTTAATGAGCTCGTTTGAGATGGAAGGTTAAGCATTGTGGATCCTTAATTTAGAAAATTGTCAATGCTAATTCTAGATTTTGTAAGAAATCAAGAAAATTTCATTTTTCCTAAACAATTTTTGCATATTGTTCATCAATGGGCAGCTTTCTTTGTATTGTGTTTTTGTAGGAACTTGGGAGAACTGGGATGCACGCAGTCGTTGTTGCCTTTGGTGGCCTCGGGGCACTTGACATCACGTCTCAATGCTAATGTGCGGGCTTTCTGTGAGCTGTCTCATGGTACCTTCTGCCGTACTTGTCCGGATCGCTAATAGTTTCTTTGTGAGTCTTACTGTTTCTAGGGCACACAACAAAGCAAAAGTTGTTAGTGAACTGCTTCCCTGAATAACTTTGATTGGGAAGAGTAAATTTTTTTTAGTTTCTTTCCTCAAGTTTGTCAAAATTACTTTAAGTAGATTTGTTTTTGTTGGTTTCATGAAACCTGGTTAATGAGAGGAATTGGGATTGGGGTTGATAGGGAGGAATGGAAAAGATGGGTGATGCACGTGGACTTACTGTCAGCTAAAGGCGCAGAATTGATGCCACAATTGTAGGTTTCTCGTTTTGTTCTTGTTTCTTGTTCGTAGAAAACATAAATGCAGTGCATCTGTACTGAGTCCAAAGAGAAACCAGAGCCTTAAAGATAAGTTTTGAGGCATATAGTCAATTGCTCCATACATTTCAAAATGACCATTTGCAAGGTTTTTATGTTTCTAGATTATTATACTGGGAGATATATCTCTCCTGATCATTTAATTGTTCATATTGAAAGGTTTCTGTACAAATGTGTTAATATTACTTGGGCTGAAACTTGTCTCCATTTGCTTCTAAGATAACAAACACATTGCTATTAGTAGCATTTTTCTTCATTTATTGTTATTGTTGTGTTTTTTTTTTAATATTGTCATCATAAGTTGGTTTGCAACCCACGTGTGCATATTCTTTTTTCTTTACTGCTGATAGAAAAAATAATGAGAAATCCTTTTAGAGTGTTAGTTTTCTCAGTATGGTTGATTGTAAGAGTCATTGCTTGATCCCATGAGAGACACATCTCAAGTGATGCATTTGAAAGTTAGAATTCAATGGATTCTCTTCTATCGACATGATAGGCCAGATTCAGATTTTGTCTTCCATTTTCTTCCTTTATTGTGTATAGTTTCCTGCAAATTACAAGCAAAAACCAAGGTGTATTCCTTTTCTGTTTTTATTACTTGACAGCTCCATCGCAATGAAAATTGAATGTCCCTATAAGCCACTAGATTCTGTAATCTGTACTGGAAAGGCTGACTTCAAATCAATTAGCCAGTTTTCATGTGGTTATTAGCAACAAAGATTATTCCAAATTTCAGATTAAGATCTGAAATTAGAAATCTTCGAATTCAATACTTTGCTGCTATTGAACTCAAGTTTCTTGCTGCTTGAAGGAATTATACCCCAAAAAACTACGCTTTTCTGATGCAGAATTCCTGCATGGATTTTGAACCATTTACGCTGTTGTTGCAGGTACTTGAAGAGCCTTTAGATTAGCACAACCAAGTGCAACATTGTTTGAAGGAAGTCGGTGAATGGAGTACCCTTTGGGATGTTAGGATGTTAGGCTTTTTGGCATGCATATTTATTAAAGATGTCATGTTCTATGCTACATCTGAGATCAATGTTAGATTTCCTATGCTCTTGGGACAATCAAATTTTATGGTTTTATAGGCAACTATATTTGCGTATAAGTTTATTTGCCTGTTCCTTTGATTTATACCTTGTTTCCGCAAGGTCCTGCTGTTGATGTTTCATTATCACTATCGGACCTCCTTAAGTTTCTGGAATTTATGTCCTTGTTTATTAAATGAAAGGGTTTTCAAGGGCCATCCACTGCCCCTCTGTAAGTGCTCGATGATGTGTGGTGCTATCATGGAGCAGCCAAAAGTGCAGGGGAATTCTTGGGACGTGGCTTTAACATGGTAAAAAAAAAAGCTTGGAGTTTTAACTGGACATTCCAGCATCCGTTTTCTTAAAACTAGATGCTAGATCTTTTAAGTATGGTTTCTAGAACTTGCATTGGTATTGGTGAGATTTTGTTCCATGCAATTGGCTGGGTTGCTCTCCAAGGAGAGGAGTATGAATTTCCCAAAAGTTATTGATGGTGACGAGCAAGGTACAGTCAAGTAGCATAAGGTTGAGATGCTGCATCTGAATTATGTTAACCTTTTGACTCTCTTGTGGAGGAACACCTGGTGAACGCATGGGATGCCACACCTGACTAGTGTCTCATATTAGTTGTAATCTATGAACAAACAGCACGAGGGCTGTCGTTTTCAGCTCGTGCACCAGGACCCCGCTCCATATTGGTGGTGTCAATCGTGTAGCACACTGTGCATCCATATTTTGGCTTTAATGTCATTGCATTTTGTGAGGATCTGAGAAGGTGCCACCTCCAAACACCTTCATTTTAATGTGACTAATGCTAGTCTAGAAGCTGAAAAGAGAGCTCTCTACTATCCTGAGATCAAATGCATGCCAGCTCCGTACAAGTATAGCTTTCCAGTCAGACTGTTGGTAGCTTTTGATACATGGGAATGGATTGGGATAATACAATCTTACTCGTACTGGTGTTTAAGTGGATGGAGCCCATGTGGAATGCAACGAAAGACAGTTTTAATCATGTCTCGTGTCCTGTTTTTTTTCCCATTAGACAGTCTTATGATGCTCAGTTTCATCTGCTCATCAAATACATTATTGGGGTCATTCAATCCTATGGGCTGCTGAGAAAAGTCAAGAAGTTTGACGAATTTGAATGTTAATGAGGAAGCTCAGAACCCGTCCTGTGCAACAAAGAAACAACCGAATAAGCTCTTCAGATGATTACCACTCGTTCTCCTTTGTACAGGAAGCTTGTGCCATTCTGCAACAGCCCATTGGCTAAATGAAAGCAGTTGAATCGATACTCGGTAAAAGGGTAGAATTCGGGGCCACATTCAACTTGTTAAACGTCCGTATTCTGCAGGAACTGATCCCAGGAAAAGGCAAGTCATGAATGAACATCAAGTGGTTGGCATTTCATGTTATAAGTGAGCCCTGTTATTTTGTTAGTTTATTTTTGTATTTTAAAAATATTTTTGAAAATTTTTTATTTTTTTATTTTAAATTAATATTTTTTTATTTTCAGATCTTTTATACGCTGAAATCAAAAATAAATTTTAAAAAATAAAAAATATAATACATTTATAAATAAAAAATATTTTAAACATTCTCATTTCCAAACACCATGTGGTCTATTGAAGCAAGACATCGGCCCATGAATAGTGATGGATCTCTGATTGTCCCAATTACGTAAGAACTTTGCCTTCCAACAACAGAAAACTTGTTCCCAGAAAATTTGCTTCTCTCTTCTTGCACCGACAGCACATGAAATGAAAAGAACTTGCATCACAGCTGGAAGTGACACACAAGAGTAGCCAAGCGGAGAGATTCTTGTGTCTATCCTTTTCCACCTCCGAGCTAGTTCTTCCAAGAGAAACTAACGTCGTGAGTCGAGTTTCTAAAAGAGATGGACAGGTCACTTTGCATCACCACTGTTCGTATTCCAATTTTTTTTTTTTTATGCACTTACAGTGGTACATTGATTAAAACCATTTTGTGTCGTTCTCGTTTGACCAATCGTACTGTTGAAGCCCATTCAACCATTTTCAATTGCTCTCCAATTAACCGATGTGATGTGTCACCAAATGATGCATGCTGGCATCCTGCATATATCGCAGATTTCATTCTTTTTTATTTTTGTGTTTTAAAAATATTTTAAAAAAATTAAAAAAAAAGTTTATTTTTTTGTTTTAAATTAATAATTTTTATATTTTTAAATTATTTTAATGTGTTAATATTAAAAATAATTTTAAAAAATAAAAAAAATTATATTAATATATTTTTACATAAAAAATACTTTAAAAAACATCAGTTAAATCTCGAATGGGGACTGTGAAACCCACGATTTGCCAGCGTAAAAAGTTGATAATTACCCACAACACCTTTGACCTAACTATCAAGCGAGGCAGTGTTTCACAGGGGAGATGCCCAGATACAGCTATTAAAGTCCCAGAGCGAAGGAGAATTCTAGTCCCAGAAAGTCTAGAAAAGAGAGTGTTGTACGAAATCCCTTTGGCCGTTTATGTTTGAGTCTTCTCCGGACAAACCCTTCTTACCACTTGACGTAACATCAAACGGGAAAAATTTAAACCTGAAAAACTCCATTAAAAAAACAGTTCAAAAGGACTCTAAAGCATTGTCCTGTGTAATATCAAGTGCTAATGGGTAAGGAATCAGAAATGGACAGATTGAGAAGGTTGTGCGTTGGTTAGGAGTCAGAGATGATCCTGATTGTGAATGATAGAAAGTTGACTAGAGCAGTGTGCTAAACATCAAACAATAGACCTAACTCCAAAATTGTCTTTACCCAACTGTTCATTTCTACATCCTCGTGACGTTAGTGGAGTATGTAATTATGCACCGAAGGATAATATTCAGCACCGCATGTAGCTACAAGAAAAAACCAAGTTGCAAGCTTCATAGACCAAAAAACAATATACCTTTTCAAGTGCTCCAAATCCAAGGAGTATGGGACAGTTCGCAGTCTATGCCTGCTCATTTTAACTGTCAACGACACAACCTCTTATCCTCGGCCTGTTCCCACAGGTCTCTAACCTCTCTTAGGGCACGCTTCTCTCTAAGAAAGGGAGAACAAAAAATTATTATATTATAACATTCCAAGCTCCACAATAAGTACAAATGGCTGGTAACGCACTTCTCTGTTTGTACATGAACATTGGCCACCAAGCGTTTAAAAAATCAGCCCGAGAAACTCCTAGACGAAGACCCCCACATGGATACTCTTGTCTAAAGGAAAACAATATTGAACTGGCAAGAGACCACTCTATCTTATTCTTGCTTTAAACACAATTATTGGCATTTCCCTGGGTCCCATCACGATTCAGCCCCCACCAACATTAAATCAAAAAGCAATTAGAAAACAAAGGAACCCTACCACCACTGAAATCAATATTTCCATAGAGCTTTGAAGCTTATCTCTTACTCACTTCTCCGAATAGGAAATGCATCTTTTCAATGTCGTTATCACATAACATACCGACTTGACAGCATTGAACACTACAAATGTCCCTCTTGGTAACTTGTGCCCACCATTATAGAAATATAGTGTTTACCTTAGATACGCTGAAGAAGAAAAGCACTGAAACAGATAGTTATTGTGAATAAGAATCATTTACTGGTGATCCTATCCGCAGAGATGGATGGCTTGCTATCAACAGAGGGATCCAACTGTAATCAAAATCACTTGATAAATGGACACTTCTGCATGTTCACATTTATCTACGAAGGTGAGTAGATCCACCCATCCACCCATCATCTACGTAAATAAACCCGAATCTTAGAACCTTTATACTGAAGACAGATAAGTAAAGCAATTTTATATGTTTACGTGATATAAGAAGCACTGAAGGCAGAATCAACTAATTGTAAGATCATGAGTTTGACGACGGATGGAATTATTGTTGATTGTCAACCATGAGTTTCCATAGTTACTCCAAAAGAGAACCATGTAAAGTTGGCTTGATTTGAGGAGTGAAAAGGTAAAGAAGGTGGAAGAAAGTGGGGAATCCTAAGCTTGACAAGGGCAACGGTAAAATGACATAAGCATTGTCCCATGATACACCAAGCCACTAGTGGGGTTGCTGAATTGAGACCAAATAAACTTAACTTCATTTCCATTGTTAAATCTATCTCCGTTTGTTTCCCCTCTCCTACTTCGATCTAAACCTTCAAGTCTGCCGCGATTCTTCCACCCTTTCCCTATTCATCTCCCCTCCACACAGCTCTAAGAAAGTTCAGATTGGTGAAGATATGATCTTCCAGGAAGAAGCAATTGAAATAAAAACCCTCAAACACCAAAATGAGATGTTGAACAGCAACAATAGCAATGAAGGCTATGATGATAACAATCCAGGAGAGTGGCTGAATCTGAGCCTAGGTGGAAATTCACCCTCAACAGCAGGAGATTATGACTCACAATCAAGACCTACTTCTAGCAAGGTTTTCTCATGTAACTTCTGTAGAAGGAAGTTCTTCAGCTCACAGGCACTCGGGGGTCATCAGAACGCCCACAAAAGGGAGAGGGGTGCAGCGAGAAGATACCACTCCCAGAGGATGATGACAATTATGGGTTTGCCAGTGAATTCTCCGATGGCGAGATCACTTGGGGTCAGGCCCCACACCCTTGTGCACAAACCAAATAGAGATGGAACTGCTATTGCAGGGAGATTTAATGAAGCCAGTTCAGGATTTGATATGTCATGGATGCCCTTCACGGTTGATGATACAACGGATTTGACATGGCCAGGCAGCTTTCGCTTGGATCCACAACCACCAGAGACATCATCAGAGTCACTCAAGCTTGACTTGAACCTTCGACTCTAATCAATCCCCTTGTTGTGGTTCCAAATTTTCTTCTCGCAGAACAGTTTTTGACGAACCATCTAATACAGAAACTAATACAGGCGGGCAACCAACCTTATGAAGTGTTAAACATCATACAGATTCTGCCTGGTTCTAGAAGAAACATGGAAAATGCTCTGCCAAGTGTGCATGTCATGTACGAGAAACCTAGAAAATACCCCTACTCTTCAGTTCAATTTCTGGAAAAATAAATGCCAGATAACCATATTTATATGGCAGCTAACTATAGGGATTCCTTCAATCCTAATCATCAACTTCCAGTTTTGAGCCACTGTACATTTCTTTTTTAAGTGATCATGAAGTTTTTCTGGTACAATAATCATACCATTTCACGCCATCAGTTATTAAGCTATCTTTTTTAAAAATAATGATAATGCAGTTTAACATTATTAGACATTTTTACTTATTTTAATTAGAAGTTGTATATGCAGTGTTTTTGTTTTTTTTTTTTGGTGCAATGATTATCCATTTTACACCACAGGTAATTATTCTTTTACACATTAAGTTATCTTAACGTACAAACATTGATTGGAACATCTTAACACAAACCAGATAAATGCAAAGAAGGGAAGGATGATAATGGAAGGAAAACAATAACATCCTAACAATATGGCTCTCCATGTGGCATCTTGCATTTCACATTACCTTTTTTTTCTGCTTATATGTTCCAAAATTAGTAAAATATCACAAAGATCCATTTCGCTGACCCAACTAATTTGGGATTAAGGTTTGGTTGATTATTTTGTTTGTATATGACCTAAAGATAACCTGGCATAGACAAAGTTAAACTGGCCATAAGAAAACAGCAACTACCTGGAGAAAGGTGAACCTGAATCTAACCTCTGTACAATACACCAATACTCTAGTCCATGGAATTGTACTACCCAAGAAGCAAAGTAAATTTGATATAATACATAAACTCTTCTGCTATTCATAATGGCACACTTTTCCTTGCCTTTATGGCCCTTATCTTCTTGCATAGCATGTTTAGCTTGTATCAGTCTCTCCAATGTTGCATACAACTCTTTCATCCAGTGCTCAAGTGTTTCGTTTGCAAATTCCATTCCAACATGCTCAGTTAACCATACTCGCTCATAGGCATATTTTTTCAAATACAACTCTATTTTATAGGTGTTAATCAGTTGAAAATGTCGATCTTCTAAGGCCCAACTTGATTTTCTCCATGAATATGGTCGGGAAACACCAAGTAGCAATGTCATATAAGGGGATATTATCTATCATTGATGGTGGCTAGGTTTTCTTCACCCTTGTAAAGAGTTCTGTGAACTCTTCGCTTCCCTATTCTCTTGTCATCTGTGCACCTCTTATCCTCCTTCATTCACTTAACAGTTGTGATGCATTTCAGTTGATAGAAACACTAAAAAAGCTTTGTGGCCTTCTTATTGTGCTTCTTTTCTACACTCTAAACATGGCTCATATTTTCTCCTAGTGCTTATATATCTCAGTTTATCCTAGTCGCAATGTCATGTTCATGTATTCCAATTAGTTTCTACATCATATTCTCCCCTGATTCATGGAAACAATTATACAAACATGTACAGAGAATATCTTAAACTAATATCTTTGTTTATCCAGAGGATATTGTTTTTTTTTTCCTCTTTCCACAAATAAATCCATAAGATAGCTTGTTGATGTAACAAGAGTGACTTAAAAACCCACTAGGAGAATTGCATCCAACAGAAAGGACTTGATTTCTATATGACCTCAACATAGTAAACAATTCAAATCTTCATGCACAAAGACAATTTACAGCCTTACAAGTTACTGTGGACCACAAGCTTTTGAGTCTTATGCATGATGACAGGAAGCTTTTGGCTGATGATGCTTGGATCACTATATGAAGCAGCATCAGTAGGATATCCTTTCTGCAAAATAACATTACAGAAATAAAATGCATGAGGATAGGAAAACAGTTGTTACATGTTACACAAGTCAACCATGCAACAGTTAGAAATATATCTATGCAAGGCTCTAAATACCTACAGAAAAAAGAAAAAATAAAAGCTGATATCTTTTTGAGAACAGGAAGAAAAATAAAATTCAATATTAGCTGATTTAGATAGCCTATGTGGATGCATCTTAAGAGATCTATATCCAAAAACATAATGAATTTCAGTATAATACTGTGATACTATATCAATAAAATATATTGACATGCGCACCAGGCCACACACTTCCAAGTAGAACCAACTTATGTGGAACTTTTGTAGAAATACCCAATAGTGCAGAAATTACAAGATTCAAAGATGTGTAAAGAACAGAAACATGTGTTTTAGACAGCAGCATGTCCTGTGCCTAAAGTTTTGCAGGACATGCTAGAGAGCTTATTCAGTTCATCCTCTAGGGAATATTCTGTATCTGTCTTTTCTATCCAGATTTGCTTGCCTTTTCGCTCCTCACTCTTTTAGATACATTTTTTGAAAGCTATTTGCACACTACTGCTATTTTTATAACAAAAAACAGGTGATCATTCCCATGATGACACTCAGAAAAGAATCCATCTCTATCATGAAAGAGTAGAAACTTGGAAAATAAAGCCAATGAAATAGTCATTCTCATGAACACATACAAGCAAGCATGTTCAAAGACACACATCTAGCCATACATGTGCTCATTATTATGGTTGTGTGTGTGTGTGTGGAGAGAGAGAGAGAGAGGTTACAGCAGCCAGAGCTTGAAAGGTGGCTTCTCTCCAGCAGCTTTCTCGAAGAATGACAGGATTTGCACTATCACTAAAAGCACAATGCATACGAGTATCCCTTAATCTCATTAACACTCCATCAACTCTAAGCTGTAACAGAAGGGGGTGAAAAAGAGACATTGATTTGGTGAAACAATGTAAAAAGTGAAGAAAAATATGTCCCCTTTCAGGAGAAAAAAATTGTTTAGAGCTTCTTTATACTAAGCATTGATGCATGCACACATGCAGATGCATAGAAATAGAGCTGTTTTTACTGCAATGGATGAGAAAATTGAGTAAATAATGACAATTAACTCACCCAGAAGCGCAAAAGAAGAAACCAACAACTTGGCATGACTCTCTACAAAATTCAAAGAGGACACAAACAGTTCTTTAGCAACTGATTATCAGCAGCATATCATATCAGTGCTTGGAACAATTAGTAAATATTTTAGCATTTACCACTTTTACAGTTAAAAGTGAAACCCCATTATCAGCCAGTTCATCTTCATACAAAACTACCTGTGGAATTAAACAGATTATTTCATCAAGATACACCCACAAATGCCAGGAAGAGAAAATGAATATGGTTTTATGAATTTATGATCCTAGTGTAGCACAAGGAGTTAACCTCATCATAGAAAAGAATAGGTTCTTTTGATGCAAGTGCAACCACATCAATTTGCTCTTCACAGTCTTCCCAACAGGGGCTGCAGCTAGCCTCCAAAATTTCCCCACTGTCTTTCTGATCACAAAACCAAGGATATGATCTCATATTGGCATGAGGAAGAGGATAGCCATTTTTTTATATTTAACAAAAGCTTAATTACACTATATCTGAGCCAACTTATGACTGCTATTCATCAGAGATCAATCTCAGCCATAAATAACATAATTGTTTTATAAAAAAAAAAAAAAAAAAACCCATCATTTCATAGCCTTTACAGTAAACCCAAACATCCTAAAAAAAGTTTTAATCAGGAACTATTTTAGAAGCTATCAACGTTTTGAAGGGAAAAAATGACAGAATAAAGCATAAATAACGAAGAAAAGAAAAACAGAAAATTTAACATTAAAATAAAAAATTCAAACATAAAAATTCTCAATGAGGGCATGAATTAATCCATCAAGTCCGCAAGTTGTGTTGAACATGGCTTCAACAAAATATTTTATTCCCCTCCAAACACAACACAACAAAAAAGTTTTTTGAGTAAAAGAACAAACCTTCTCCATATCTAATCCAATTGTTTCAGAACCACAATAAGGCGTCGTGAATGTATAATCATAATCCAATATCACCTGTTGGAATGGTTTGCTGCAAATTAAATTCAAAAGTGTTAACACAAGCCAAAAACAATCTCTCTTAGCTAAACTCTCACACATTACTAAATCAAAAATTCAAACAATTCAACGGTCTATTACCGCAGTGCACTTCAGGATGCCGTACATTTGGATGTAATTAAATCCAAACAAAATGAAACAAATACTTAAAATTACCTTCTAAATTTCCATTGTGCAGCAGCAGGAACTTCAACCGGCGGTAAAGCCTCTTTTTCCAGCCAGTCAGGGCATCAAATGCATTAAAATGAATTTTGGCACCACTAATTACATGTTTAAGCACCAAAGAACTTTCTCCAAAAACCATCTCTGGTAAATGAGAAGTTTCCAGCTTCTCTTCCCATCTGCAGCGTTCACAGCAAGCATCAAAGACTCAAAAATTAACAATTTGTACTCAGTTGCTCATGAGAAACTTAAAATGATTGCAAATTTGAAACTAATTTAAAGAGAAAGAGAGAGAATACGTGATCACAGAGGAGGACTTGAGAATGGAGCCCTTGTAGGATACGATTTCCCAGCCGTGGATGCGTAGTCCATGGTGGCCGTCGGTTAAAATCTCGGCGCCGGCGGCTTTAAGGTCTTTGTCATCTACTTCCAACTCCATTGCGGTGATTTTTTCGGTTGCTTTGCAGCTTTTCTGCTCTGCTTTGGCCTTTCTGGGTTTAAAGTTTTAGGAATTTCGGGTACGAGATTTGACGGGTTCAGGTTGGGCCGAAAAAGAACATCCAATTTGGTAATATATTTTTAAAGAATAAATTAGGCAGTTCATGTATGATTACTTTTCTTTAACTTAATTTCTATATTTACATAGACTGTTTTTTTTTTCTTTTTCTTTTTCTTTTTTGAGGATTATAGTTGCTTGACTTGGCATCAGTCCTTAACCCAATATGTAATTTGAAATAATATAATTAAAAATAGAAAAAATTGTACAATGAATAATATCATAGAAAGAGTAAAAATTGCATGAAATGTTGTTTTGTTTTTATTGTTATTTTAATAAAATTGATTTAGATATTAATAAAAGAAAGAAATGAAATAACAGTTAAGGGTGTCATTAGCTGGATCCGAGACGATAATATGAAAACTAATCTGCTTACTAATTCGACACTTATTCCATGGAACTTCGGGTTTGTCAACAGAGGTTCATGGGTCTTAAAACATTAGCTCAATCAGACCGGAAAGGCGAAGCCCATGTCTAAACGATCTTCACCCAGGAATCAACATGTTTTTTAATCAGTGGGTAAGAATAACAATTCGAGGATGGAGAATGGAAAAGAAACATCAGTTTTTGTCGTGCAACTCGAGACTTCAGTAGGCCGAACTAGTCCATTGGCACACGGCAGCTATACTACGGGCGGGCTAAATTAATTTTTTTAAAATAATAAAAAAAAAAAACATTAATAATAAGTGATTTTTTTTTATAATGCTATTAAACCTAATAGATAAATCTTCAAATCTTTTAATATGGCTTTTTGTTTAGAGCGAGTTTTTTAGGGGTTATTATTTTTTGTTCAGTTTGGTTTTTATTAAAAAAAAAATAACCAAAACCGAAATTTAAAAAAAAACCAAAACCAGTTCAAACCGACCAGTTTTGATTCGGTTCGGTTCGGTTTTTTAGGACAAAAAACCGGTCACGCCATTTGACTCAGTTTTTTTTGTTTGACTCAATTTTGGCTTTGTTTTTTCGATTTGGCTCAGTTTTTTTCTCGATTTTTTTCGGTTTGGATTCGGTTCTATTTTTTCGGTTTCAGACTTAAAAAATCGAAACCAAACTGGTTGGTTTTTTCAAAATTTTAATCGGTTTTTTTTCACGGTTCGATTTTTTCGGCTATTTTTTTCCGGTTTTCTTAGTCTTCTTGATTTTTTTGCTCACCTCTAGAGTTTCCAATTAAATCATATAAAAACTAACTTAGTGTGAAATAGTTGATTTAATGAGTTCAAAGAAAATCTGGATAACTGGAAAAAAAATTAGTCAACTTATATAAAAAACCAAGATGGCATATTGAATAACGCCGATCATAGGCAACTCGGTTCATAAATGTAATTAAGTTTAATAACTTTTAAAAAAAAAAACCATCAATTTTTACTTAATTAAAAAAAAATTATTGAGAGTTTTTACAAGAACAAAACCATACCATCAATTTACTATTAAAATACGCAATAAACAAAGATTCATATACAGTGTTTTTCCACCAGAGATTTGTAGAATTACATCGAGCCAAAGTATTTATTTGTTTATTTTTGTATATTTGGATTATTTCCGAAAGAATAATGCTATTTCTTAGGAAAAGAAAAACAAGACAGGAAAGTTATAAATCATTTGATCAGTAAAACCCACCAATAACTACTGCATTGATCACCTGGTTGGATAGCTGCCTACACATCTCCTCTTTTCACTCTTGCCAAAATGGGCATGCATTCTTCGACTTCGATCAGAGACAATAATCAAAATACCTTCCTTCATGTCCCCAGTTAAGGAAATAAAAGACCACTGATTTGCTGTTAATTGCCAAACATGACATTTCTAGGATGTTGTTTCTCTATGTTCTAGGTTGCATACCAAATTGCAAACTTGAAGCAATGCGATATCGAACTAGAAGCAAAGAAATTGTGCATAAACTGGTGACTTGGAGATTTAACATGGAGAACAAATTATAATCTCATTAAAAAATGAAAAATAAAGGTATTGATGATGAGCTGGACTCGCTCAACATTTTTTTATTGTAAAATTCCTTGTGAATGGAGTTGAATTAAAATAAGGCAACTTACTAATAAAAAAGAAAACAGCAGTGCGCGAATCACCAATTACAGCACAACAGTAGCGTCTTGGGGTCACCTTCATGGCAGAGTTAGTCGTTGGCAATAAAACCAGTATATTATCTCCTAGCATCTTGTTCTTGCAGAAGGTAAATGGTCAGTTCGTCTGCTAGGATCATAGAATAAAATGGATTTCCCGACCAACAATTTGCACAAGAGCTTTGTGCAAATTGAAAGGAGACCTCGGCTTCCTCCATTCTTGATTCAATAAAATATTTTTGAAGATCTACTTCACACTATCTCCTAGATTTTGGGGTACTAGTTTTTTGTTTATTGCTCTTTTGGTTCTTCGATTCACTATCCCTCACATGCCCATCACAGCTACCCTTTCCTGAAGCACTTTCAGCTTTACTTGTACCTTCAGGTGATGAATGGTTGAAGCTCCAACGAGCATTCATGAACCACTTGTTAACCTGCATAATACAACTTCTATATTAGGAAAACCTGAAACTATGTTCTCTTATCTTTCACCCAAATGAAAGTTAATTTTAAAAAGAATAAAACAATTTTCCAGTTGTATGACCTGCTCAAAAGTAATTCCTAGCTCTTCTGCCAAACTTGCCTTTGCGGCTTGGTCAGGATACTGATTTTCCTTGAAGAAACTGTACAGTTTCTGCATACAAGAATGATCATCGCCTTAACCTTTGTCATCCTTTGTGTGTGTGTGTGTGTGTGTCAGAAAGAGAGGGAGTTGGAGGGGACCAAAAATGAAGTTGCAAGATATATTATTGTTCCAAAGAGAACACTGACAAGGGTATAACACCATGATATCAAAAAAATCTTGAAACCAGAAGCTGGCAAAGACTTGATTTCAACATTTTTCACATTGAAAATAAATAATAATCTCTCCAGTCTCCATATCAATCTTTGATATTTTTCTTTCTTCAACAACTAAATAAGCAGCTTTTGCAAAGCACTTGAAAAGTTTCTTATGTAATTGGATCATTTCTGAACCTTGCATGCACAAGTATAATTTGTTAAAGCAAACTTCGAAGCCTAAAAATAATGCCAACTCAACACAGACCAGCATGCAATTGAAGGATTGAAGAATAATATGAAACATGGAGGACTGAAAAACAGATTATTCATTTCGTTTTTTTTTGCTAAAAAGAGGACAAATAAATCATACTGCACATTTTCAATAATACCCAGCACCATGATGAGGAGATGATACCGAATAATGGCATGATATCTTCAACTCACATGAGGTTTTATGAGTTATCAGTACTGTTGAACATATTAAATAAATAACTCACAAAAACATACCTGAGTTACAGCTTCTCCAAGTTTTTTATAAGCAGAGGGCCTAACTCTTTTACTGCTAGAACCAGAGAGAGATTCGCCTACATGTGTTTTTGCTGGGGAAACATTTGTATCTTGAAAGCTCGAGTTTTGGCGAGTTCTCCCAGAAGTATGTTCATTCTTCTTTAATTCCTGATTCATATTCTTGCTATTCATTGCATTCTCAGTAACAGAAGCATCTCCATTTGCTATCCCCATAGCAACATCTCCAGTGTTTTTCCTCCTCTTCCTTGGTGCAACAGTATCAGTGTAATCATCATCATCACTTGAAGTAGAAATGTTTCCATATGTTTCCTTCACAAATAGAGAACAGAAACAAGAAATCGAACTATTGAGAGAAAAAATCATAGAATTAAAAAGTTGCATCATATCAAGAATAAAATCTTAATATTTGAAACTAAGTTTATACCTCTATGGGGACAGAAAGTGGACAAAATTTAATGCTGAAATAATTCCGAGAAAGTTTTCGCCTGAGAAGCTTTATCTTATTGGTTTAGGAAAAGAAAAATTGCTGAAGATTTTGATATATGTGGCATTATCCATGATGTGGCACAAACTATTTTGTACACAAATGTGTGGGCACTACATTCATACATTCATATGGAAGCATTACCGTTATATTTGCTTCCAAGAATCATCCATATTTGGCATTAACATGTCACAAAGAACGGAAAATTCTGCTTTTTATAATTATTGTAATTCCATGGAGAGTATATAGTGCATGACATCTATCAATAATTCCTTCCCTATATTTGATGCTCTTCTCTGAAAAGGAGTGGAACAGACACTAGTCAGGTTAAAAATAGTTTTATTTATATGGAAAGAATCACAATGTCTTCGCTTATCAACAAGAAGCAGGCAAAACACCTATTTGAACAAAAGACCAGCATTAACTCTAATTATATGATCATGCTTGAAATAATAGTGTGTTAAGCAACAACTTAAAAAAGCGCCAAGACCATGTAATAGGAATCCTGTTTCATATGCTATAAGATCGGAGGCACTCACATCATAGAGCTTCTTGTAGTCCAATCTTTCAATATTTCTTCTTCCAGAAACAGGTGCAGACTTTTCTTTGGTGAGAATCTGATTCTAGCATGGATAAAAGCTTGCTGTTTAAAGAATGATTCTTCTTTCCACCAAATCTCGATCTTCGCCCATTAGAATCTTCTCATGAGGTCCAATAGGGCATGTGGTATTCATCTCCTAAAGACAACCCATCACCATTAAGAGTGGCATCAAGATCCTCAGAGTCCGAAGTAAAATCAGAACTGGAACTTTCCTGCTTCAGCTTCCTCCTCAAGAACTGGAGCATCAGGATCATAGTCATCATCCTCTGAATCATCAGAAGGGAGCCCCAAGTACTGTTTATCATCAGGTGGAGCCTCAAATTCATCAGATGCAGAACTGAAGCTCAGATTCGTCAGATCTTGATTCCTCCTGACTCTTCTCACAATATCTGGACCATCAGGATCATAATCATTATCATCAGAATCATCAGAAGACAATCCAAAAGTTGTAGTCGAAGTTTTGTCCAGATGCTGCTGCAGCTGCCTCGGGAAAAACATTCTGCACAAGGGATGGAAGATAACAATAAGGAACAAACCCAAGTTTCTAAAAAAAAACAATGTTGGGGCTGGGGCCCCATAATTACATCCCATCTGTCACTGATAGACATATTTGTTCTTTGGAGAGCTCGCTGAGCAAGTTCAATGCAGCTCAAGCATTGGACCAGGACCACATCATCCAGCATAACCAGCCCTCATCACCAGGAGGAACTATAAGGAAAAATGCAAAAAGCAATCAGAAAGTAGAAATCACCACAGAGGAACCATTATTCAACTCAGTGCCATCAAACAAGTGGATAGATCATTACTGCTTCTTATAACAATGGTGGTACCAAACAGAATTGATGAAACCCTCGGGTTCAGCACCATCACATAGTATAATATCAATATCAGCAGTCAAATCTTTGATCCACATTTTGCACAGAATATCTACAAAATGGATTTAGTCTAAGTAATTACATTCCAAGAGATATTCAATGCTACAAAAACCATCCTAAACAGCAAAACAATTATGGATATAAGAAATTTGTTAACAAGAGAAGATGACAAAAAGAATAAACTTCAACCATCCTCACTTGTCCTTCAGAATCAAACAAAGATGCTGGAACCTTCCTTCACCACATAGTGAATCAATATGTTGAAATAAATCCCTATTTTCACTTTGCGTCTGATGATTTCAGATGTGGCCTGTTAAAATCCTTCCTCGGGCTTTAACTTTTCTAGGCTGCCAACTAGCATTAGTGCACAAATAAAAACACCACAGATAAGCTCTCCAGTGGAGAACAGATCAATACACATATAATGTAAAGAAACAGCTTGAGATCCCACTTAATTTTAAAGGGCAGGTCAAACTGGATTTCATTTATAAACAAAAAGTGTTTCTTTGAGTTTAAACAATCATACACAAATTCAATTCCTTAGATCCCTCAAATTAGCTCTTGATGAAGATATTGATATATTTAGTCATGTACACCATAATATAGGCAATGAAAAAATTTGAAAAAAAAAATTGGCTGGAGAGAAAAACTGTGAGCCCACAGAGAAAGATGCACTAGAGAAGAGGAGACATTTTTTGGCAATAAATAATTAGAAAGTGGAAATCAATATCATCTTCAATTCCTTGTTTCAAAAAAAAAATAAATCGGCATCCCTGAAATCCCACTGCTCATTGATGACTCACTTCGTTGTGGAATCAATTAACAATGATGATCATCTGGTTCAAAGGCCAAGCAACTTATATGTTATCCAATGTGAAATAACTTTTGAACTCCTAGCAAGTTTATCTAAAAACAATCCCTGTTCTAAATTTTTGCTCTGACATTGGCTTCGCAAATTAACTTGTATTCAATTTCCAAATGCAATAAATTCCTGTGGATAGCCAGCACTTAAATTTGGATTTAACCCTTTCTATACTGTGAAATTCTAGTACTAAAATCAAAACAAAACATTATGTGATGACAAAATTAACTGAAAACAAAACACAAGAAAAGGCTATGGAGAAGTGAATAGCATACCCCTAAGTCCTTCCATCTTCCCTTGAATAAGAGAGTGAACTTGTTTTGTTCATTCCTCAACCTTATCTATCAGTAGTCGTATAGACGTGTCTCTGATTCTGGAATATTCATCGGCTACTATACTTTTCCTTCTCTTTTTCCTCCTTTTCCTTTTTTCTCACCACAGTGAATTAACATTAGTAATTATTATTTGACTCGGGAGTTTTAGGTTTCTCTTGTGAGTTTTAATCGGAGAACTCTACTTTTTCAGAATCTATGATATTTCTCTTTTCCGACAATTTTGAAGTTCTCTTAACACTGGGTACACCTTGACTAGTAATACCAATCACAATTCCAGATAGTTTTTCCAAATGTTCCATAATCAGGGTGATTAATCATATCATAGGTCTTATTGCTCATTTGCAGGAATGCTGATGTCATCAGGAGGCAAGCCTATATAAGCTTGTGTGACAACTCTTGGTCACAGTTCAGTAAGCGCCCAAATTCTCACAGCAATACCAATCGTAATCCAGTGCCGAATTTCCACTGATTCATTTTCTACAAAGTATTTCAGAGGCGGGCTTTTGTCTCTTTCTTTTCCAATGGTTTACAACAAGCTCTGTCAGAATGAAACTCACGATGTCTCGTCCAGATGTAGTTTGTTGAGAGTATGAACTTTCATCAATAAAGTCCACTCATTATGCCATCTACAAGTGACAGTCCTGCATCTTCAGCCTGAAATCATTGGCTAGATCTTCTAAGTGATGCTGAGAGGTTTCATTAGAATACCAGCTTGACAATTCCCTGTGTTTCTATTCCTAGGTTCATCCAGTAGGAATACTGAGTCAATTGCTTTGATGATCTGTAGTTTATAAATATGCCATATTCACTCTGTAGTGTCTGGTTTGTTTCTATTCATAGCTGTGCTGATGAGAGTCTTGGACTATTATCAAACAGAGCACTCCTTGCATCATCAGAGGTAGGTCCAAATCAATAAGAGGACTTTTTGTTAAATCGTCAGTAGATGGTTGCACAACTTCACCAGAACAAGATTGGAGAACTGCAGCACTGTTATCTCCAGCTTCAGTTTGTATGATTTCACACTCAAGCTTATGTCTCTCTCCGGATATCCAAACTTGTATTCAGCACTGGGTCCTGCGCATTTTCCAGTGTAGTTTGTGCAGGGCATGAATAACTTAGTATGAGAAACTTTGATGGAGAAACACCCATGTGCTCAGCCTCGGACATAGGCTTTAAGTAAAATATATCAGCTCTCTAGAATTCAAAATCCAACTTTGTATTTGAAGGATCTTCCTCAAATCTACTGTAGAAAAGAACAAGTCCCAGTCACTACAAATAGCATGGATATTATTCCCCTATCTATTTTCCATACACTTGCAGCATACATTAAACATCAGGAAATTTCCTAGAGGGAGAGAGAGGATCGGATCTCAAAAAATAGTCCAAATAAACAAGCATTACACAGCAAGAAAATGAGCTATATGTGACTAGAGCAATTTACAAAATAATAATTTTTACTTCGTCTTCACATGAGTAGATTCAGTTAAATCTTCTCCAAGAACTCAAGTCTGTCATCAGTCCTTTCAGTTGCACTAATTGTTCTTTTGGGCAGTAAAACTCAGCTAGCATCAATTAACAGGATAAGTGATAAATTACTGAATATAACAATTCTAGCCTCCACGGTCCAAAACTCTACTCTCATTCCCTGGCAATTATCTATAATTAAGCTGATAGGACCTAAAAAACAGACTCCCCTGCTCTCTCTCTCTTTTTTTTCTTTTTTAATGCATAATTTACTTGGCATAAAACTAAATTATTGTAGCTAACTTAAGCATTAGAATGCAAGGCTACACTTTTAAAAATATATATATATCAATTTAATTCTTTCTTTTTCTCTCTTTCTTTTTTTTTAGGGGGGAGAGAGAGAGAGAGAGAGAGAAATCTATCAAAGAGCTTCTTCTTCACTCGGGCGACATTTCTACGCAACATTCCTTTTAAAGCTCAAACAAAACAAAAGCATGGAACACCAAAACAGGTTTTATCTTCTCTAAACTTAACTTTTATCGGAGATTTTAGTTTATCTTCTGTGCCTTAGAGAAAAGAAGAATAAAAGGGGGATATAGGAAAAATGAAACTGATATCATTTTAGTTTAGAGAACTGACCTAGCATTTTATTTTGCTGCATATAGTAGCAGTTTCTGCACAGTAGTTTTGATTTGGAAAGAGAGAGGGAGAATTTGTGACGAGCGAACAAGAAGAAGAAAAAAGCGTTAGATTGTGGTGGTGGTGGAGAGTAAAAGGTAGCTACTCTTATATTACTGAAAATGTTCGTCGTTAAGAGGGGCTTTCCGTTCCTGTATTATTAAAGCTTTCTGCGATATTTGTTTTGTGTTTCCCGATGTTCCCTTTATGGGCTGGGCCTTCGTTATTAATATTTGGACTCTTATACAGAAAGGCCAACTTGGGTTGATCTGTATTTCTGTATTGGGCCAAAAGCAGAAAAAAGAAATGTGGGCACTTTTTACTTCATAAAAGTCTGCGCCTACCTGATAGCCTGCATGTGTGGACTACGCCTGTTCTGCTAAGGTATTCTTGTTTGTTTATTTCTGTATTTTTTTTAAAAATATTTTTAAAAAAAGAATTTTTTATTTTTTATTTTAAATAAATATCTTATTAGTGTTTTTAAATCATTTTGATGTGTTAATATCAAAATAATTTTTAAAAATTAAAAAATATTATCTTAATATATTTTTAAATAAAATATTTTAGAAAAAGAACAAATAATCAAAAAACTGATAGTTAGTAAACATTGCCTAAAAAATTCTGGGTTCCGCTCTTAGTTGAAATCGTGAATTCAAAATTTCACCTTTGTCGAATTCTGTTTAAATTCTCTATAAGCGGATTCTATATGTGTGTGCAATTGCTTAGAAATTGATTCCAGCCTTTAAGATTGATTCCAATTCCCATTTTTCTATGCCGTATGGGTTGTTTTTTAATCATAAAAAGATAAAAAGGAAGCTCAATCATCTCTCACCTGTTGTGCTACCACCAATTGATTTTATTTTTTAATCGTGATTGTTTGGATCAATTTATACATATCTTAATTAATTCT